>CAUYQG010181237.1:0-27419 GCA_963574415.1 Tarsius wallacei
GAACACAGCTTTTTAGTAGTTCTTTCCTTTGAAACTCTCTGGAGAGCAATCAGATCTTTGTAATCTTCACAAGAGCATATCTTCATATTTGGTTCTGAGACAATTTAGTGTGCAACAGGCCTTCTCAAGAAATACGTATAAAGGTCCTCTATCCATTTTTATTCTTTAGTTTATGTATTTGTTCAGTGTAGATTTATCTTTTTTAAAAAGCTTACGTATTATTTAAGGAAGAACCAGACTACTGTTAGGCTAAGCAAATTCTTTCTGAATAACTAGAAATTGAGGGTCTTTTACTTTTTCATAGGCAACATATGTTAAAACATAGGACTAATTACAAATTGCTTAGGCAGTTCTTTCTTTATTTCTTTCTTTTCCTTTTTTAAAAAAATCTTCTGTACAATAATCTCAGAAATGGGAAACTGCTACCTTTGAATATCTCTGTGGAAACAGTCACCTGCAAAAACAACTAAATGTTGAGCTAGGGATGGTACGCTCTGACAGCTTTTCCTACAACTCATGCTAACCTATACTGTAGACTATTTATCTCTATTTTTGAAAGGAATAAGCAGATATATTCCTAAAATTAAAACCCAGGGGACAAAACTAAACCTCACTTCTAGAGTGTGAAGTCTATCAAAAGAATATTTTAAAATCTTGCCCTATTTACAGGTTTATAGAGAGATTGAAATTAAAAAGTATGTGTGCACTGCTTTACTTCATAATAAAACAGATAAAGTCTTTTCCACAAACCTGGGATGTGAATATAAGCATCTTGTGAATGGCTTATTTCTTCATATATCTTAACTTATTAACAGGACATTCCATATGTCCACCCTGATCCCATCATTCCCAATTATGCAGGTAGCCCAGCACTTGCCCAATTCAAAGTTAGAGGGGACAGTCACAGCCAAGGGAAGGACTAGGGTAAGGTTTCTCCTCCCTATAATCACAGCTAGCATTTCTACACTGGCAACAATTCAGGCCTCACTTTGACCCCTCTGAGGGACCTTTCCATTCCTAAGATGTAACCTCACTCAGAGACAGCAGTTTTGACAGAAGGCAAACTCATTCCCTTAATACTAATTAGACAGTTCCCACCGCTGTACGCTAATAATGCTAACTTTTAAGATTCAGCATGTCCACAACCAATATCCAAGGTGCCAGCCAGCTCCTCAAATGCTTGACCAGATGTCTTGTCTAAAAGTTATCTCCCAATCCTTCTCTCCAAAAAAGTCTTTTTTGGATTAAGTATCTTTTTGTCTTACAACATTCTTTAAAAAGATTTTTTAAAAAGGAACTGATCGTTCTATTCTCCTTTTTTTCTAGACAATGAGGTTGTCTATCTTTCTACTGGAAGGACACTGGGGACTTTCCCAGACACCTCAAGTATGTCAAAGTGCATATACCTAGACTTAGGAGAGAAATGAAAAGAAGAAACAAGTTACTCTTAGTCTCCATCTTTGTTATTATAATCTTCCTTTAAACTATCCCTCTCTATTTCACCACTGTCTCTCTCTCTCGCTCTCTCTCTCTCTCTCTCTCTCTCTCTCTCTCTCTCTCTCTCTCTCTCTCCCTCTCTCTCTCTCTCTCTCTTAGAGACATACAGAAGCAACCCTGTAATGGAATCTCTAGTGCTTGGATAAAGCCTCAGTCATTATTGGGGTTGAAATTTGGGGCCCCATCAGTTATGAAGAGAATGACTTGTGTAAGTTCTTAATTTTCTAAGCTTCAATTTCCTATCTATAAAGTGGTATTCTAATAATTGAAAATTCATGTAATTTTGTCATAAATAAATTACATAATCTATGTACAGCCTTTAGGATAATTCCTTAACTAGAAAAAAATTAAAATAGCCATAATCTAGCTCTATATTTCTTCTTCCACTTTAATCAAAATAGTTTTACCATTCCACTGGTATGGCATAGTTATTTTCATCTGAACTTATGTTCATATTGTGTATGCTCACCAGAGATTCTCTCTCCCCTCCTGGTAGTAAGCTTTGTGACATTCAGTGAACATTCACTCTTTTACAAACCTCTCTTAACTGAAACAGTCCTCATTGCTTTCCTTGTTCTTTTATTCTTACACACATATATCAACATTAGTTTTTATTAGTTCTAAGAGGATTTTTTGGTTGTTGTTGATTCTTTGAGAATAGTCAATCAAGTTGTCTGTGAACAAAGACAGAGCTCCAAGAGAGTGAGAATGGGAACTTTAAGGTTTCCTAAGTCTCTTGTCTGCAATTCCTTCCTGCATCTGTTGCATTCTCTTGTCCAAACAAGTCACAGCACCAGTGTAGATTAAAGGTGTGTGAGCGTGGGGATATGGAAAAGGTGGAAAAGTTGCATCACAAAAGGCCATGTGGGATGAAAGCACTGGTTATCCTCCTCTTTGGAAACAATCTAGAAACAATGTGCAACACTGATATTCTTAGTCATATTATTGTACTCAAATAGATTATAAAGTTCCTAAGAGTAAAGGCCACAGTTTTAGAAACAATGTACTGCATTTTTGTTGGAGATTTTAAAAAGATTAAAGCCATTTAAACAACCGCCCTATTGATAGTGTTTTTCTCAAAACCTTATTTCATATTTTTATTTTTAATATGTTCAACTGCAAACTTGCATTTGTGTAGAACTGTTTGTTTTTGTGTCTTCATATTTCTACATTAAGACCAATATTCCCTATTGGGCTCGTATTTTGCTTTGCAATCTGAATACATTAAGGCAATAAGTGTAATTTTCCACTTACAACTATCATTATAGTTTTGGTTACTGCCTATTGCTCATCCATTTTCTTTTCTTATCAAAATTCTTCCTGGTTGATTTACTTCTAATTCTCTTCATTAGATGATGTAAATTTTAAGAAAGTATTTTTTCTTCTTGCATTAGTTCAGAATCAGAGATTCATGCATAATACCATTGATATTCAAATGTCCTCCATTTGTTTCGATACTTTTATAACTTTCATTTTAGAATTCCTTATAGCCTTTCATTGATTCTTCCATTTTGTGTTATTTACAGTAATTTGTAAGATATCCATTTTTTTCTTTCTCTTTTTCTTTTTTTTTTTTTTTTTGAGTTGGAGTCTTACTCCGTCGCCCAGGCTGGAGTGCAGTGGCACATTCACAGCCACCCCAGCATCGTCCTGCTGGGCTCAGGCGATCCTTCCCTGTCAGCTTTCCAAGTAGCTGGAACTACAGGCGCATGCTACCATGACTGGCTAAATTTTTTTTACTTATTGTAGAGATGAGGTCTGTCCAAGTTGCCCGGCTGGTCTCGAACCTGCGGGCTCAGGTAATGCACTTGCCTTGGCCTCTCTAAGTGCTGGGATTACAGGCTGAGCCACCAAGCCTGGTCCCATTTTGTCTTCAAGATCACTTTTCTGTAATTTTTTTTTCATTACAATGCTCATTTCAGTTTTAACTCAAGTTCAAAAATGCTGCACAATAATAAGCTTAGTATATATTATAAAACTATATCCATTCTATATTTAATACTTACATCAGAATTGAAATAGACATGTTAAATTATGGTTTTGCCTAAAGATCTTCCTTAGATATTTTGTGTTTGGGCTAAAGGTTTCTCCATACAATGTGAACTGTGACCTAACTGGATATGTGAACAGACTGTGACTTACTCTTGAGCCAATTTAGCTGAAGTCAGACAATCACAGCAGCCAGAGTTTGATCCCTCATAGACAGCCAACTGACCAAGCTGTGTTCAAGTAAGACAAGGAAGACAAACGCCAAGCTGTAACCAATCTGACTGTACCTCATTTCTGTTTTCTGTAGGTCATTTTGCTTTTTCTGTCCATAAATCCTCTCAGACCTTTCAGCAGTACCTGTGCCACTCTGAATCTATTTTGTTTGGGCAAGGGGGGGTGGAGGTGCCAGATTCACTAGCTGTTCTTTGTTCAGTTAAACTCTGTTTAAATTAATTTACTTAAAGTTTTTTTTTTTACAGAAACTTTGTTTCTTTTCTGAAACAGATAAAATTAATTTTTAACATGAAAAGCTTTGCAGTATACATCTATTATATACTCGACTAAATCAGATGCTGCAGAGAATACAAATATTGCTTCACCTCAAAATGTGTCTTTAAAGTTTCTTTTCTCATACAGACCATTTTTATTGGTATATTACTATTACCTAAACTTCAGACTTCACTTGAATTCCATCAGTTTTTTAATTCTTGCCTTCTTTCTCTCCTGAGATCCAACCTGGTGTCCTATTATCTTAATTTTTTTAATGACTCATTTCTGGTTTTTCATCCAGGCTTTTAATACAGGTATGTCCACAAACTTTTTTGATGGATGACAAGTTGGATTATGTGTCCAGCCCTGGTGGGGAAGGGTCCCATCACTGGATGCGACTCCCAGGTCAACCTCTTTTCCATATCCTCTTGAAAAAGGGATTTCCCATCCACCCTTCCCCACAAACACAATACAGACTGGTCCAGTGCCTTTTACCTACCACCTACTGGGAAAAGGATCTAGAAAATATAATTTCTTCCTCATGAAATTTAAGCAAAACTAAAGAGCTAAACGATAAACTAATGAGAAAACTAAAGAGTATTATAAAGCAAAGGGTACATTTATGTGGTAGAGACTATAACAATACAAATATTACTTAAAGCTGTCCAGAGAAGATTTCATAAAGAAGGTAAACTTGAAATAGGCTTTGATGAAAGTGCAGGATATACATTTTCAGGAAATGAGGAGAAAGTTATTTCAACATAAGACAAAATGAGTTGAGATAGGACAAGAAAAAAATTGAAGGCAACTGAAGGATGATACAAAGATGCTAAGTGTATTTGGTGATTAGCCGACAACACGTTTGATACTGGGGAGAATGTAGAAGGTCATGTACGTGATTGAACTTTATATAGACCTATCTGAAAGTCAATTATCACTCCTTGACAATGACTTTGAGCATTCTGTTTTGCCACTCAAAGTTTTATGTTCTTCTTTTTTTATAATATAGACATAACAAACATCTCTATTTTATCATTTCTTATGAAAAATAAATGGAAACATATGCAAATAAATGAATAGGGGTTATGATACATGTTAAATATTTAGCAATCTTTAGCAATTACTAATAACTACACATATAGAAAAGTAAAGTAATAGACAGCTTACAATTTCAGACTCGTGAGTCTTGGCTTTGTCTTCTAACCAATTAAAATTCTCTTTTTTCCAATGTGGTAATGTGGGCAGAATTACATGTAAATCATAGTAGTCTTTTAGGGATGTGCAATACGTATAGGTAAAGTTTCAGAAAGAAAGATAAAAGAGAATAGAAAGAAGGAAGTGTCCAAAAACTATGCTAAGATTCTGGGAGTGGGAAAGAAGGTAGTATATTTAGAGAACAAATTGAAAAAAGAATGAACAGAAATAAGGAGTGAGGGGTAGTTTCAGGAGAAAGGTGATGCTATATGTGAAAAGAACATGTGGACATTACCAATAAACACTTGAAGAGTGACTATGAGGTCTGACTTAAAGAAGAATATATGGGAATGAACTATTCACTTTATTCATTTATTAATAGTAGGGAAAACTAAGACAATGAAAACAATTTTTTAAGGTTTTAAGTTTAAAGACACTGAGAAGGTATGGCACCAATATTTGTAGAGCAAAAATCAGAAATCACAAAGAAATCCCAACCAGGTTAAATGACATAAAAGAGAAGAGTGCAAGAGAGAGAATTGCAAGGGAATTATAATTGTAATAGTGAATGGGGCAATCAACAGTATGAGTTCTACGAACATTGGATGTGGCAATGAGGTTTGTAAACCATAATGTGGGGATGCCTCTTTGTAAAGGAAGCAAAATTAGATTATAGTGTGATAAAAAGAAAGAACTTGTTGAAAAATAGAAATTTATTGCAATATTACAGGTTAGCAAGGAATGTAGATGTAAGGAAAAACAGAACAAAGCATCAAATGAAAGAATTTCAAAGGTAGATATTTAAAGTAGAAGCAAGGAAGAAACTAAAAGAGGACATGTTTTCATAAATATAACCATGCTAGTTTACAAGTAATATTCACAGCATGTCCCACTGACACACACACATGCATACACAATTTCTTTTTTTTTTTGAGTTGGAGTCTCACTCTGTCACCCAGACTCGAGTACAGTGGCCACTCCCTGCCACCGCAGCCTCGACCTGCTGGGCTCCGGCGATCCTTCCGCCTCAACCTTCCGAGTAGCTGGAACTACAGGCGTGCACTACCACACCCGGCTAATTTTTTTGATTTATTGTAGAGATGAGGTCTCGCCAAGTTGCCCAGGTGGGTCTCGAACCAGTGGGCTCAGGCAATCCACTCACCTCAGCCTCCCAAAGCGCGGGATTACAGACTGAGCCACCAAGCCCGGCTATTTTTATTTTTTTGAGTCGAAGTCTCACTCTGTCGCCCAAGCTGGAGTGCAGTGGCATGCTCACAGCCACCGCAGCCTCAACCTGCTGGGCTCAGGGGATCCTTCCACCTTAGCCTTCCAAGTAGCTGGAACCACAGGCATGTGCCACCACACCCAACTGATTTTTTGATTTATTGTTGAAATGAGGTCTCGCCATGTTGCACAGGCTGGTCTCAAACCCCCGAGCTCAGCCAGTCCTCTCACCACAGCCTCCCAAAGTGCTGGGATTACAGGTTTGAGCCACTGTGCCTGGCCACCCTCCCTCCTTTTATGCATTGAACAATTTGGCAGCCTGGAGAAGCCCTTTCCGAACTTCCACTAGACATGCCCAGTTCTGGCCACTCTGTGGGCTCTTCTAGGAGTTTTGTCTCACACCACCAGACCCAACCGCTATAGTGCCTGGCACACAGCGGGGGTACCATTCCTATCTGTCACTTGGAACAAAGGATTTCTGGAGGTGCAGTGCCTTATAAACCCAAAGGACCCCAAGTGCTGAAGGTGACATGTGGACAGCAGGCTCATCAAGAAAGGGAGAGGTGGAGTGGCTATTTGGACGTGGGGAAGGCTTTGTGCAGTGACCTGGGGAAGAGGTGGAGAGACTCCGAATCATGAGATTTGAGGGGCTTCAAAGGCTTCCCAGGACCCAGATGCTGACACCCTGAGGTCAGTGCTGGTGCTTCTTCATTCCTTTGGGCTGAGAAGATTCTACTTCTCAGTAGAGGGCAGCGTCCACCCTCTTCCTGCCAATGTGAACAGACTTAGCATGGCCCTCCCCTCCCACCGGCGCCAGCTGTTAACTTGGCAGTATAAGCCTTGAAAAGTCCCTCGGATAGTGCAGGTAGTTAGTTTCTAAAGTGAACAGGGTGATGAGGTGGCCCAGTACTGACAAGGGGGTTAGCAGAGTGGGCCCCAGAGGGAGAGCAGGCAGTGGTGGTGGCGAGGATAGATGGTCAAAGGCAGCCTCAGGTGGGCAGGACCAGCAGGGAAGTTGGCAGAGTGGCCAGGAGGGGCCACTGGCTCCCTTTGACCCTATGCTTGCACCCTGTGGCCTCCCTTTCTTCCCCTCCATTCATAGTCGGGGAGGAAGCCACCCAGGGAGCCTTGATCAGGGATAAGGCCCTCTGTGGCTCCCCAGGTGGGCAGGGAGAGGCCTGAAGTTAGGGCAGCAGATCTCTATCCAAGCTCTTAACACCTTGTTCCCTCCTCTGTTTCTCCTTCTGGGCTGTGACTCTGTGAGGGTAGTACTGGGGCCCATCATCCTGGACACCCCAGGGTCCAGCATAGCACCTGGCACGGAGTAAGAGGAAGATTCTGTAGGCAGGCTGTGGCAGCCCAGGGTTGGCAGGGAGTCCTGGGAGGGCGGGTGCGGGTTGGGGCAGAGGTTAGATTAGGACTAGGCAGGGCTTTGACTGGTCTAAAGCTAGGGGCAACATTCAGTCACTCGTGAGTGTTCAAAGCTGTTCACGGCAGGACTGCTGGTATAGTGAGAATTTGGAAACAGCCTAAATGTTCATCAACAGGTGACAGATGGCATAAATCCTGTGACAGGTGTAAACAGATGACAGGATAAATACATCATTCAGTGAATACTATCAAACAATGGGGAAGCTATATACTGATATAGAAGGATCTCAAAGATATGTCAAGCAAAGAAAAGCAGGGTGTACACACTGTGTGAAAAGCACACTAATGTGCATGTGTATGAGCATGTGTTGTGTGTGTGTGTGTTGGGCATGACATGTAGCATGTGTGTTGTGTGTGCGAGCATGTGTAAAGGGTGTGTGAGCAAGTATGTGTAAGGGGTGTACGTGAGCATGTGTACTGTGTGTAAGTATGTGTAAGGGAGCACATACATGTGAGCACATACACCCCTTCAGAATGATTCCAAAGAAACTGGCTACAGAGGTTGCCTCCAGTGAGGGGGCTGGAAGACAGTGTAGGAGGGAGACTTCCTTTCTACTGTGTATTCTTTTGTAGCTTTTGAGTTTAGAATATTTTACCTATTATATAAGTATGCCAGAAAAAGATTGGGTACTTTAAAAAATAAGTATGGCAGTAGCGGAAACTGCCGGAGGAGGTGGGGTTGGCAGTAATGGGAATCTGCCGGGGGACAGGGAGGCACACCTCATCAACAAGGGTACCTGCATAATAAACATTTGTATTCCTAACCCTGAATTGTACCCCACATCTTTAAAATTAAGTTTAAAAAGGTAAAAATTTACAAAAAGTATCTGCATCATCATTTAGACTTTCAATATATTCTGAGCAACCGTGATGTGAAATCAGATGCAAAGCTATGTGCCTTTGACCATGAACCCATACAGGACACTCTCTGCTTGTTTCTCTCACTCATCATGCATTTCCCCCTCAAGCCCCTGCTACCATGTGCCAGCACGGAACTAAGGACAGGGATGAATGAGATGCCTCTTGACCACATGGGGGTTAATACGTGTAGAACAACCGACGACACCAGCTAGAAGAGGCTAGGTGCAGGCACAGAGGCCAGTCCAAATGCTGGGGAAGACAGGGTAATGAGGACAGAGTTTCAGTCTTGCATGGTGAAAAGCGTTCTGTGGATGGATGGTGGTGACAGCTGCATCTCAGTGGAGTTTTGCTTAATGCCACTGATCTATATGCTTAAAAATGGTGAAGATGGTATATTTTGTGTTATGCATATGTACCATAAACTTAAAAATTAAAAATTCTAGAAGAGAGAAGGAAAGAAGTGTTTATTTACCAACCATGTGTCCAACCCCATAGGGGTTCAGTCTTCCCAGTGACCCTGCAGGATGGGCATTATTATCCACATTTACATATGCTAAAACACAAAGCCCAGGGAAGTCACATGACTCTGAGACCACATAACTAGCACATGGCAAAGTCGGGGTTCAAATCCACGTGTCGGACTTCTTCCCACCTGGCAGGCAGCCTCTGTGGAAGGAGGTAGGAGCTGAAGGGTAGGGGACATTTCACAGACAAGGCAGCCTTGGTTCTGAGTCTTGAGAGGCCATCGAGTCACTACAGGTGGGCAACAAGGGGAGGAGAGGGCCTGCCAGCAAGGAATAACCTTAGCTGCTACCAGGGGGTGACAGTGTGTGGCATGCCTGTGGACCAGCCAGCAGCCTGACGGAGTGAGAAACAAGGCCAGCAAGGGACACGCCTGAGGCAGAGGCACTGAAATGCTCACTGAGGCTTTGGGCTTGGTCCTAGGCCGGGGGTGGCCAGCAAAGGGCAGCTCCTGACATCTCTTAGTGGCTGCTGTACCTTCCAGAGCTCTCAGGCCCTTCTTCCTGAAGACTTTCAGCACCTCCCACCCCACTCCTCATGGTCCCCCAAACATTCCCACAGATCAGGACAACAACTCCAGAAGTTTGCTTGATCCCAGGAATCCAAGGCTGCAGAGCTGAGCTACATTTGAACCACTCTGCACACCAGCCTGAGTGACAAGTGAGATCCTGATTCTAAAATATATATAAGTATTTTAGATATAGATAATAACATTTAATAAAACTTAAATAATAAAATTTATATACATTTGAGTTGGGGTCTCACTCTGACTCCCAGATTGAAGTGCAGTGGCACCCTCATGGCTCACTATAGCCTCAACCTCCTGGGCTCAAGAGATCCTTCCACCTCAACCTCCTGAGTAGCTGGGGCCACCATGCCTGGCTAATTTTTTGATTTTTCGTAGAGACGAAGGTCTCACTTTGCTGTCCAGGTTGGTCTTGAATTCCCGGGCTCAAGCAGTCCTCCCACTTCAGTCTCCCAAAATGCTGGGATTTACAGGTGTGAGCCACCCTACCTGGCCCTAAAAATATATTTTTTTTAAACTTCAGAAATTGCTCTGAGATAAATCAGATTCATTTCTGATTTTGTGGTTTTCTTTTCATTAACAGACCCACCCCCAATTGTATAAGTTTTAGGCCCCATAAAACCTGGATCTGTCCCTGTCCGAGCCAGATAGTAAACTGAGAGTGCTCTTCTTTTCCAGGATGACTCTCATTTTCCCTAGAAACTTTTGTTTTACCTAAAGTTAATAATTAGTCTTTTACAAAAATATTGTATTTGTTAGATCAGTTTTAGGTTCACAGCAAAATTAAGCAGAAAGTACAGAGAGTTCCATAACCTTCTGCCCCCATACAGGCACAACCTCCCCCACTATCAACATACCCCACTAGACTGGCTGCCTACAGCTGTCATCCTGGAATCTCCCTTCACCACAGGTTTGGAGATTCCCTTCACCTCCCTTCTGCTCATTTATTCATTCAACAAATAAGTATTGAGTCCTCACCGTATGCCCAGCACTGTTGCAGACACTAGAATACAGCAGGGAACAAAATGTACCAAAAAGTTTCAGCCCACTTAGAACTTACTCTCAAATGAAATAAATAAAAACAAGCAAGAAAAATTCAAAAACTATATGTGAGATGTTCATTTCAGTCATGCAAGGCTGGTTTAATCCCAAATCAATCAAGGTAGTCTACATATTAATAGGCTGAAAAAAGAAAAATTGCACGATCACACTGATCAATGCAGACAAAGCATTCAACAAATTCAACACCCATTCATTATGAAAATGCTCAGAAAGATAGGAAAAAAAGGAAATTCCTCAACTTGATAAGGGGCATCTACAAAATACTTTGAGCTAACATCACACTTAATGGTGTGTGAAAACAGTCTGACTCAAAATAGAATCACCTGTGTTAAAAAAAAACAAAACAAAAAATAGAGCCGGGGAAGGCCATGAAGGGAGGGTTATTAAGTATGAATGCCTGATGACAAAAACTACCACAAAACACTGCAAAAACCACAACCTTGTGCAAAAGCCAACACAACTTTATACAAAAAAGATATCTGCTAGGACTTCTGCCCAGCACCTATCTGTCCAACTTTGGACTGATGCCACCCTTGTTATTGATCCTTGTAGCCAAGGACAGTTATCTCAAAGCAAAATTATGTCATTTTCCTTATTTTACCTTTAAAAACCTTTGTCACCGGGTGTGGGGGCTTACACCTGTAATCCCAACACTTTGGGAGGCAGGGGTGAGAGATTTACCTGAGGCCACGAGTTTGAGACCAGCCTAGGCAACATGGCAAGACCTTGTCTCTACAATAAATCAGAAAAATTAGCTGGGCGTGGTGGAGTGTGCCTGTGGTTTCAGTTATTTGGAAGATTGAGGCGGAAGGATCACCTGAGCTCAGCAGGTCAAGCATTGCCACTGTACTCTAGCCAGGGCAACAGAGTGAGACTCCAACTCAAAAAATTAATTAATTCATCAATTAGTTAAAAATAAGTAAATAAAAACTGTCTTCCCTTATGTCCCTGAGCACACACATATTAATAGTTTACTATGCCATGCATATTCCCATTGCAACAACTATTCCTGAATAATTATCACTTTCTTTTAGAGAGTCTTCCCCCCTCTTTATTATTAGGTTGACAGGTGAAAGACAATGCTTTTCCCCTAAAATGTGGAACAGGCAAGGATGTCTACTTTCACCACTCTCATTCAACATATTGCTGGAAGATCTAGCCAGTGCAAGAAGGCAAGAAAAAGAAATAAAAGTCATAGAGATTATAAAAAAGAACTAAAGTGTACAGTAAAAACATACGCAGATGACATGATTGTCTACACAGAAAATCCCCATAAATCTACAAAACACTTCCTCAAACTAATAGATGAATTTAGCAAGGCCACAGGATATACAAGTACACAAGAATTAACTGTATTTCTATATACTAACAATGACCAAGAGTACACTGAAATAGAAAAGACAATGCTATTTACAATTTCCCAATAAAATGGAAACAGTGAAAATCTAACACAACATGTACAAGACTTGTACAGTGAAAACTACACAACATTGATGAAAGTCAAGATAAACCTAAACAAATGGAGAGACAACACAAGCTGATGGTTTAGAAAATCCAGTATAGTAAACATGCCAATTCTCCCAAACTTGATATACAGGTTTAACTTAATTCCTAGGCTCCGATGATCCTTCTGCCTCAGCCTTCCAAGTAGTTGGAACTATAGGTGCGCGCTACCACGCACCATGGCTAATTTTTTATTTATTGTAGAGACGAGGTCTCGCCAAGTTGTCTAGGCTGGTCTCAAACCCACGGGCTCAGGCAATCCACTAGCTTCGGCCTCCCAAAATGCTGGGATTACAGGCTGAGCCACCGAGCCAGCCCCAGCAAGTTTTTATAGCTAAAGAAAAGATTATGGGCCAGGCACGGTGGCTCTTGCCTATAATCCCAGCACTTTGGGAGGCTGAGGTGAGAGGATTGCCTGAGACCAGGGGTTCCAAACAAGCCTGGACAATTTGGTGAGACCTCATCTCTACAATAAATACAAAAAGTTAGCTGGGTGTGGTGGCACGTTCCTGTGGGTCCAGGTACTGGGAAGACTGAGGTGGAAAGATCGCCTGAGTCCAGCAGGTCGAGGCTGTGGTGGCCGTGGGCATGCCACTGCTCTCCAGCTTGGGTGACAGTGAGACTCCAACTCAAAAAAAAAGGACAAAGAAAATATTTTATTTATTCATTTACTTTTTTTTTGAGTCGAAGTCTTACTCTGTTGCCCAGGCTGGAGTACAGTGGCACGCTCACGGCCACCGCATCCTCGACCAGCCAGGCTCAGGCGATCCTTCCGTCTCAGCCTTCCAAGTAGCTGGAACTACAGGCACGCACCATCACACCCGGCTAATTTTTCTTGATTTATTGTAAAGATGAGGTCTCGCCAGGTTGCCCAGGCTGGTGTCGAACTCGTGGACTCAGGCTATCCTCTCACCTCGGCCTCCCAAAGTGCTGGGATTATAGACGTGAGCCACTGCGCCCAGTCAGTCTTATTTATTTTTATTTATTTATTTATTTCTTGAATAAGAGTCTCACTCTGTTGCCCATACTGAGTGCAGTGACATGCTCACGGCCACTGCAGCCTTGACTTGCTGGGCTCAGGTGATCCTTCCACTTTAGCCTTCCATGTAGCTGGAACCACAGGCACAAGCCACCATACCCAGTTAATTTCTTTATTTATTGTAGAGACAAGGTCTCACCAAGTTGCCCAGGCTGGTCTCGAGACCCTGAGCTCAGGCAGTTCTCTCGCCTCTGCCTCCCAAAGTCCTGGGATTACAGGCATGAGCCACCGCGCCCGGCTAGAAAAGACTATTTTAAAATTTAAATGGAAAGGCAAAGGAATTTAAAAACCTGACTTTTTTTTTTTAATGAAAGAAGAAAGCAGGAAGAATCACTCTACCCCATGTTAAGGCTTATTATACAGCTACAGTAATCAAGACAATGTGGTAATGGCAGAGGAATAGACACATAGATCAATAGAAGAGAACCCAGAAGTAGACCCATGCAAATATGCCCACTGATTTTTGACTAAGGTTCAAAGCAATGCCATGGAGGAAAGATAGCCTTTCAATAAATGGTGTTGCAACAGGCAGACATCCAAAAGCAAAAAAAAAGAACTCAACCATCATATCTTATATAAAAATTAACTCAAAATGGATCACAGACATAAATGTAAAAGATAAAACTATGAAACTTTTCTGTCAAGCACAGTGGCTCATGCCTATAATTCCAGCACTTTGGGAGGCCAAGGTGAGAAGATCACTTGAGCCCAGGAGCTCAAGACCAGCCTGGACAAAAAAGCCCTTATCTCTACAAAAAATTTTTTTAAAAATTAGCTGGGCATGTTAGTGTGCACCTATAGTCCCAGTTACTCTGGAGGATGAGGCAGGAGGGTTGCTTGAGCCCAGGAATTTGAGTCTGCAGTGAGCTGTAAGGACACTACTACACTCCAGCCTGGGTGACAGAGTGAGACTTTGTCTCATAAGCAAACAAAAATACTAAAAAACTTTTAGGAAAAATATATGAGAAAGTCTTTGGAATCTAATGCTACAGGCTAGGTAAAGAATTCTTAAACTTGACACCAAAAGCACAACCCATTAAAGGAAAGACTGATAAATTGGACTTCACCAAAATAAGAACATCTGCTCTGTGAAGACTTTTGCTTTGTGAAAAAGGAAGAAAAGCTAGAAAATAGGGTAAACCACATATCAGACACATGAGTAGTATCTATTTATTTGAGTCAGAGTCTCACTGTGTTGCCCAGGCTGGAGTGCAGTGGCACGCTCACAGCCACCACAGCCTCAACCTGCTGGGCTCAGGGGATCCTTCCACCTCAGGCTTCCAAGTAGCTGGAACTATAGGCGTGTGCCGCCACGCCCAGCTAATTTTTTGGTTTACTGTAGAGACAAGTTCTCACCAAATCGCCCAAGTTGGTCTCAAGTCTATGGGCTCAGGAAATCCACTCGCCTCGGCCTCCCAAAGTGTTGGGATTACAGGCTGAGCCACCGAGCCCAGTCAATTTTTAAATTTTTTTTTGTAGAGATGAAGTCTCACTATATTGCGCAGGCTGGTCTCGAACTCCTGGACTCAAGCAGTCCTCCCACTTCAGCCTCCTAAAGTGCTAGGATTGAAAAAAAGCCATTTTGAGTGAAAAAGGCGATCTCAGAATGTTCCATACTGCATGATTCCATTTATATAACATTCTTGAAATCAGAAAGATGGTGAACAGATTAGTGGCAGTGACTGCCAGAGGTCAAAGAAGGGCTGGAGGTGGGAGGAAAGTGGTATGGCTGTGAAAGGGCAACCTAAGGAGTCCTCTTGGTGATGGAAACGTCTGTGATCTTCGCTGTTTCACCAGGCTAACCATGGCTCCCAAAGACAGGTCCATAGCCTGATGCACAGAACCTGTAAATGTTACCTTATCTGGGGGAAAAAAAAGGCCTTTGCAGAGTAAGAGGAGAGGAAATTACCCCGGATTATCCAGGTGGGCCTTACATGCCATCTTCAGTATCCTTGTAAGGGAGAGGTAGTGGCCAGGAGCAGTGGCTCACGCCTGTAATCCCAACACTTTGGGAGGCCAAGGCAAGAGGATTACTTAAACCCAAGAATTTGAGATTAGTCTGGGCAGCATAGCGAGAACTTGTCTCTACAAAAAAAAAAAAAAATTAGCCAGATGTGGTGGTGTGTGCCTGTAGCTCCAGGTACTTGGGAGGCTGAGACAGAAGAATCTCCTGAGCCCAGGGGGTTGAGGCTGCAGTGAGCTGTGATGGTACCACTGCATTCTAGCCTGAGTGACAGAGTGAAACTGGGACTCAAAAAACAAACAAACAAAGAATGAGACAGAGAGGGAGTTTCTCTCTCTCTCTCTCTCTCTCTCTCTCTCTCTCTCTCTCACACACACACACACACACACACACACAGAGGAAAAGGTGATGTGAAGACAGAGCACAGAAAGATGGGTTAGATCAGCCCCTAGAAGCTGGAAGAAGCAAGGAACAGACCCCTTCTAGAGGCTCTGGAGGGAGCACGGCCCAGTCGATGCCTTGATTCAGGACTTCTGACCTCCAGAACCATGAGAGAATAAATTTGTGTTGTTTTCAGCCACCCAGTTTGTGGCAATTTGTTACAGCAGCCACAGAACACAAGTACAACAATACTGTCAATATCCTGGCTATGATATATTGTGCTATAGTTTTGCAAGATGTTACCATTGGGAAACTGGGTAAAAGATACACAACTCTTTATATTATTTCTTACAACTACACATGATTCTACAGTTACCCTCAAATAAAAAGTTTAATGAGAGAGAGAGAGAGAGAGAGAGAGAGAGAGAAAGAGAAACTCCTCTCTGTCTCATTCTTTTTTCTTTTTTTTTTTTTTTTTTAGCTGCGGTTTCACTCTGTCACCCAGGCTAGACTGCAGTGGTACCATCACAGCTCACTACAACCTCGACCCCCTGGGCTCAGGTGATCCTTCTGTCTCAGCCTCTCAAGTACCTGGAACTACAGGCGCACACCACCACATCAAAGCAAGGAAGGGAGCTGAAAAGTTCAATATGGGGGGAGTTGGGGACACCAAGTACAAAGTCCCTGGGCTTTCAGGGCCTGGTGCGCCAGAGGAACTGCAAGGCGGCTGGTGGGCTACCTCTGCAGAGAGAGAATGGCTGTGCTGCGTTGGGGATGGCAAGGAGGAGGGGCTGTGCAGGGACTTGAGGGCTATTTTAAAAACTTTGTCCAGGGGGAAGGTGGGGAGGAGGGTCAGGGTTCAGAAATTACCTAGGAGGTACAGTGTTCGCTATCTGGGGAATGGGCCACCGGAGACCCCACCACTACACAATACGTCCATGTAATGAGCATACATGCGTACCCTCTGGAACTAAAACTTAAAAAAATAATAATTATAAAAGCTTTGTCCTTTACTCTTAATCAGATGGGAAGCCACTGTGGGGTTTAGCAAGGATAGATAGGATCTGATTGACGTGTGAGTGGATCAATCCGCTGCCATGCCGTGAGGGGCAACACAAGGCAGGGGGACCCGCTAGGAGGCTGGGGCCATGGCTCAGGTAGCAGGCAATGGCAGTCTTGAATAAGATGGTGAGAAAGGGTTGGATTCTGATATATTTTGAAAGTCGAGCCAATGAGATTTGCTCTCAGATTGGCCATGGGTGTGAAAGGAAGACAGAAGGTAGGATGGTTCCAAGGATTTGGCCTGCTCCCAGCTGGAAGCATGGAGCTGTCATTACCCACATGGGGAAGGTTGGGAGGAGAAATCTGAGATGCTTATTAGACATTCAAGAAGAGACGTCAAGCTGGCATTTGGATGTAGGAGGCTGGAGCTCAGGCTAGAAATACACATTTAGGAGTCAACATTTAGATAGTATTTTATGCCATGAGAGGGGATGAGCTCACCAAGGGAATGAGCATCGAAAGAGAAGAGGTCTGTCCAGGGCCTTGGCAGCCTGAATGCGCTGGATCTTGTGAGAGTCCGTGAAAAAGAAGAGGTCCAAAGCCCGAGCCCAAGGGCACCCCAATACTGGGAGTTGGATGTCAGGAAAAGCCCGGAAAGGGGGTTTAGAAGGATCTGCCAAGAATTAGGAGGAAAACCAGAAAAACGTGGCTTCTTGGAAACCAAGTCCAGGGAAAAGGGAGTGATCAACTGTGTCATGTGTTGCTGATGGCCAAGTTAGTTGAAGACTGAGAATTGGCGGCCACCTATAGCAGTAAGGTGGCCATTAGTGACCTTGGTAATAAGAATCTTGATGAGTCTGTGGGGTGAATCCTGGGGAGTAAAGGGGAGAAGAGGCATTATAGACAGCAAACACAGACAGCCCTTTAGAGAAGTTTCACTGAAGGGGAGCAGAAAAGTAAGGCAATAGCTGGGAGGAGAAACAGGGTTGAAAAGGCTTCTTTAAAATGGGGAAATAGCTGGGCTCAGTAGCTCAGCCTGTAATCCCAGCACTTTGGGAGGCCGAGGTGAGTGGCTTGCCTGAGTCCGTGGGTTCACAACCCACCCGGGCAACTTGGTGAGACCTCGTCTCTACAATAAATCAAAAATTAGCCGGACATGGTAGTGCACCCCTGTAGTTCCAGCTACTTGGAAGGCTGAGGCGGAAGGATCGCCGGAGCCCAGCTGGTCGAGGTTGCAGTGGCTGGGAGCGGTCACTGCACTCCAGTCTGAGTGACAGAGTGAGACTCCAACTCAAAAATAAATAAATAAATAAAATAAAATGGGGAAATTGGCCGGGTGTGGTGGCTCATGCCTGTAATTCCAGCACTTTAGGAGGCCAAGGCAGGAGGCTCGCTTGAGCCCAGGAGTTTGAGAGCAGCCTGGGCAACATAGCGAGACCTTATCTCTACAAAAAAATAAAAGAATTAGCCAGACATGATGGTACATGCCTTTAATTCCATCTACTCGGCAGACTTGAGGTGGGAGGATCACCTGAGCCCGGGAAGTCGAGGGTACAATGAGCTGTGATCATGCCACTGCACCGCTGGCAAGACAACAGAGTGAGACCAAGACTCAAAAAAATTAAAATTAAAATTAAAAATGGAGAAATTAATAGCATGTTTGTAAGCTGATGGGACAGAGCCAGTGGAGGGGAAAATTGAAGATGTTGGGGAAAGAGAGGACAACAGCCTGGACAGTTTCTTTGGTTAGCAAGAGTCAAGAGCATGGGTCATTCATCCACAGAAGCAGTTTTCTTTTCTTTTCTTTCTTTGTTTGAGTTGGATTCTCACTCTGTCACCCAAGCTGGAGTGCAGTGGCACACTCACAGACACCACAGCCTCGACATGCTGGGCTCAGGCGATCCTTCCGCCTCAGCCTTCCAAGTAGCTGGAACTACAGGCACATGCCACCATTCCCGGCTAATTTTTTTTGATTTATTGTAGAGATGAGGTCTCGCCAAGTTGCCCGGGCTGGTCTCGAACCCATGGCTCAAGTAATCCCCTCACCTCAGTCTCCCAAAGCGCTGAGATATAAGTGTGAGCCACCACGCCCAGCCCAGAAGCAGTTTTCAACTTCAGATGTATGTTAGAATCATCTGGGGAGCATTTTAAAATCGCCATGCCCAAGGCACACCTCAGACCCATTAAATCGGAGTCTCAGCAGGGCACAGTGGCTTAAGCCTGAAATCCCAGCACTTTGGGAGGCTGAGGCGAGAGGATTGCCTGAGCCCAGGGGTACGAGACCAACCTGGGAAACTTGGTGAGACCTCATCTCTACAATTTAAAAAAAAAAAATCATGAGTCTCAGGTTGGGCATGGTGGCTCACACCTATAGTCCTAACACTTTGGGAGGCCAAGGTGGGAGGATCTCTTGAGCTCAGGAGTTCAAGACCAGCCTGGGCAACATAGTAAGAACTTGTCTCTACAAAAAAATATAAAAAATTAGTGATGTGGTGGCATGTGCCACTCAAGAGGCTGAGGCAAAGGGATCGCTTGAGCCCAAGAGGTTGAGGCTGCAGTGAGCAGTAATTATGCTGCTGTTCTCCAGCCTGGATGACAGAGAGAGACCTCAATTAAAAAAAAATCAGGGTCTTTGGGGATGACTTGCCAGAGAACAGGGGAAAGAACTGCACACAGGCTCAGAAGCAGGCAGGTGTGAGGTGTGGTCGTGGGGGGGGGGGTGTGGATGTTCTCTTCTGACCGTTGCTGTTTCCTCAGTGAAATGGGGAGCAAAATTGTCAACTGAGTGTGAGGATGGGGAAGGAGACCTTGGAGGCCTGAGGAGAAGAGATCTAGGTGGGGAAAGGGTGCAGTCACTGATGATGACAAGGTCTAGGGGGGGCCTAGAGAAATGGGGGTGAAAGAGGATGGAGGGTAGGTTTGTTGGAGAAGAGGAGTGTGAGAAGCTGAGAGAGCTGGGAGTGTCCTCCATGTGGACGCTCAAATGATCAGGAATTCAGATGGAAGTGGTGGTAGAGAGAGAGACAGTGAGCTCAAAGGATTCTCTCTAGACTCCAGTCGATGGAGGCATGGAGCTGGGGGAGGGGCAGCCTAACTGCTCCCTTCACCTTACGCTTGATGCTTCAGCCAAACAGAACTATCTATAGGTCCCAGATATTGTGTTGGAACTCCGGTTTCTTGTATTCTGTGTTTTCTCTTTTCTTTTCCCTCCACGTCTGTCTGTCTCTCTGTCTCTCTCTCTTAAGTCAGGGTCTCACTCTGTCGCCTAGGCTGGAGTGCAGTGGCCCAATCACGGCTTACCACAACCTCAGCCTCCTGGACTCAGGTGATCCTTCCACCTCAGCCTTCTGAGTAGCTGGAACAACAGATGCAGGCCACTACACCAGATAATTTTTTATTTTTGTAGGGACGAGGCCTCACTATGTTGCCCAGGCTGGTCTTGAACTCCTGGGCTTAAGCAATCTTCTCGCTTCAGTTTCCCAAAGTGCTGAGATTACAAGCGTGAGCCACCGCACCCGGCCCATATGTTCCTTTTTCTTAGTTTAATTCCTTATTTGAATGATCCTCATAATTGTATTATTTAGTATTATTTTTTGCTAAGACTGATGCAGTAGTCCCCTTACTGGTATCCCTGCTTTTTCTCTACTCCACTTAGTCACTAAAAAAAAAAAAAAAATTTCTCCACATTTCCTTCAGAATAACTTTCTGAACTACCAGATGTGACCTGGTCACTTCCCTGCTTAAAACCCTGAAATGATTCACCATTCCTAACAATAATCAGCTAACATTTATTGATTACTTTCTGTGGTAGGCACTGCTTTAAGTGTTCTACAAGTGTCTTTAAGGTATCCTCACAGGTGCTCCAAAAGGTGTGTCCTATTATTGTCCTTGTTCTGTGGGTGATGACACTGAGGCCGAGAGAGGCTGGATAATTTCCCCAATGCCCCACATAACTGACATTATCACAGTGTGCAAATCTTCTCGTAATTGACCCCTCTCCCTATCCAACTTCATTTCTTGCCATTTCCTCCCACTTTGAACTTTATGCTTCAGCTAAGCTGAATTACTTGAAGGTCCCAAGATCAACCAGACTAGTGGTAGGAAGGATATGGAACAGACAGAGGGTTTAATTGAAGAACAGTAATGAAGGGCCCCTTGATGAGATATGGGCAGGGCAGGGAACCAACAATGATGATAAGGTACCCAGATACAAGCACTGAGAGGACACCAAGGGGCAAGGAGAGGGCACGTGCTGTCAGAACCATGTGGGGTCCAGGCCACGGAAGAAGGTCTGGCCAGCAGGGACTATAGGGACACATGGCCACTGCCCAAATCACGATAAATCCCTCTAGTCAAACCTCCAATCTCCTGCTGGTGCCTCCATTGGTCAAATCCAACCAGAAGTCAGAAGGTAAGACAGCCAGGGTGATGCAGTCTGTAGGGATCAGCCTCCTGGGCACAAAGCAGGTGGGAGAAGGATGGCGAATGGACCAGGAAGGACAAAGAGAGTTTTTGGCCCTTGCTTAGAGGAATAAATCCCATGGCCCCCACCCAGGGAAAACACAAAGTCTCATCAACCATAGGACTATAGCAGGGTGATGTCAGTTCAGCTATACATCTAATAGGAACCAAAAGAATGTTAGTGATCAGTGCTGCTCTTCATATAAAGTAACAGGAAAAAAAGGAAGAAGACAAATCCCCATTGTTACTGGTCACAAGACGTGAGCTGATACTTCTGATTTCCTGCCTCCAACACCTGGTCCAGCTTTCCCTCCTCCTGGCAGACCTCCACTGGTTCTGGTTTAATCTCTTGGGTGGTGCGAATCTTCATTCCCATGAGACACAAATTCTTAGCCGTCCTGTCTTTATGGGGTCACCACCATTCCCACTGAACAATACTACCAGACAGGGGAGAATTATGAGGCATCTCAGCAAATCCTCTGGCCCAGATATAGCCTTCTTTGCCCCTATACTCTCTCTATAGCAGCAGCTAACTTCCCCTGGTAATTGGGATGAATGAACCCAACCAGTGCCACGACCTCCTTGGATGCCCGTTGACTCAGTAGTACAAGAAGCCTAACTGGCCGGCAGGAGACCTCAATTCTCAATTGAATGAAAGTAAAATTGTGTTCTCTCTTAAAAACGGTTAAGGTGGACCAGGTGTGGTGGCTCACACCTGTAATCCCAGCACTTCGGGAGGCTGAGGCTCAAGGATTACTTGAGCCCAGGAGGTCGAGCCTGTGGTGAGCCATGGTTGTGCCACGGCACTCCAGCCTGAGTGACAGAGTGAGACTCTGTTTCAAAAAATAAATAAATAAATAAAAAGTTAAGATGGGTCAGGCACAGTGACTCACATCTCTAATTCCAGTGATTTGGGAGGCTGAGGCAGGAGGATCACTTGAGGCTGGGAGATCAAGACCAGCCTGGGTGAGAGAGTGAGATACTGTCTCAAAAAAAAAAAAAGGTTAAGATGGTAAGTTTTATGTTATATGTGTTTTAACATAATAAAAAAAAATTAAGGCCAGGGGTGGTGGCTAACTAGCACTTTGGGAGTCAGAGGGGAGTCCAGGAGGTCGAGGCTGCGGTGAACCGTGATAGTGCCACTGCACTCCAGCCTGGGTGACAAAGACCATGACTCAAAAAAACCAGACAAAAAACAAAAAAACAACCAAACAAAAAACCCCACAACCATTAGATTGGCTAAAATGAAGAGAACTGACCAAGTGCTGACAAGAAGGCAGAGCAAATGGAACCCTCATGCATGGTTGGCGGGAATGTAAAATGATGCAGCCTCTTTGGAAAACGGTTAAGCGGTTTCTTAAAATTCACTTACCTTGTGACCAAGTCATTCTACTCCTAGATGATTGTTTCCTGCCTTCTCCTCTCTCTTCAAATCCCCAACACCTCCCTAGGCAATTAAATTAGAATCTCCATGGATACTCTGAAAAAGAACAGGACCTGTGTATTCTGGCTATGGGGAAAACAGTACCACGTACAGGCCACTGGTTTAAGGTATCAACCACATCCTCTAGGTGAGCACCCCAGCCTTGCAAGGTTCTGTCCTCCACTGGGTGCCACAACTGAGTCTTCAGTAGGTCAGTCCCCAGATCCATCCAAATAGCTGCAACTGGGCAATAATAGATACAAGGTGAGACCAGTGGATTCTGTGGCATGAACTCAGTGCCACACACCTTTTGCTTTCATGAGTTCCTTGGTTGGAGATGATGGATCACCATGACAACGAACAGGGCGTTCTGAAAATCTTCCAACTGTGGAACTGGCAGCAGCAGGGCAAATAGGGAGAGCAGGTCTGTATCTGGAAAAAGTCTCCGTTTTTAGGAGGACAGACTGCTAGCTTCCTCATGAAGGGGTAATACAAAACTATCATCGAGCTCCGGGTCTCCAGGTGGCTGGCTGATTCCATGGAAGGGGCAATGTCAGGAGTTCAGTGTTGGTCATGGTTATTAGTAGTATTTAGCGGTTTGGGAACTCGACGGTAATAATGATAATCTATATAAGCCTTAGTAACAGGTGTCTGCTGAGGAAGCACTGGGGTAGAAGGGAAAGGGGCTGACTGACATTCACAGGGGAAATTGATCACCTCATCAACCTGACTACTGAGAGCCTGAACTGCCCTGTGTTCCCCATGGGAACTTACGTGATACAGGAGCGCCTTTGCCTGGAGCCCATTCTAGGACTTCCATCTGCATGCCTCTTTTCCAGACTTCCTAGTCATCAGACTTCTGGTCTTGATCAAAGTTCCTGACCAGTTAGTCAATCTATTACCCATTACGCATTAGTGTAGATCCATACCCCAAGCCATCTTGCCTCCACAGCAAAGCAGACAACCAGATTGGCCAAAATTTTGTCTACTGAGAGGCGTTTCCTTCACTACTGTCTTTCAGGGCCATTTTTGAGTGGAATCTAGTACAGCGATCGGACACTTCCCTGTGACAACAGCATGTTGTGCAAGTCCTTCTATAAACAATGGATGTGAGTTGAGGGAGGTACCATTAGAGTTTGCACCATGGGCCCAGACAACTCTTCAATTATTTGAGCTTCCTAGGCTTTCTCCGCCTCTTCATCCTCCTGCTTCTTTCTCTTTCTGTTCCTCCTCTCCTTCTTGTCAGAGTCTCACTCTGTCTCCCAGGCTAGAGTGCAGTGGCACAATCATGGCTTACCACAGCCTCAAACACCTGGGCTCGGGTGCTTTTTCCATCCTAGCCTCCCGAGTAGCTGGGACTACAGGCATGCACTCCCACAACCGGATAATTTTTAATTTTTTTTTTTTTTGTAGAGACAAGGTCTCGCTCTGTTGCTCAAACTGGTCTTCAATTCCTGGGCTCAAGCAATCCTCCTGCCTCAGCCTCCCAAAGTGCTGGGATTACAGGGATGAGCCACCATGCCCAGCCTCTTCTGGAGCTTCTTGCGCTTAGCCTCATAGCATCAATCTTCTTTTACTAAAGCAATGCAAGCTGCATGCATTCCTCTTTATGGTTTGGCGGATCAGATAAACGCAATTCATGACGGACAGCTCATGATCCACTGGCACTTGGTACCCCAAGAACAGGTGTTTAGTCCTTGCAGGGTCTAGATTTAGATTTTCCCACCTATTTATTATTTCCAGGGCTCATTGTTCTTTATTGTATTACTCCACTTCTATATGTTATTATTTGCCTTCTTTCCAAATACATGACTTTATTGTTTTCTTTAATGTAGGTCTCCTGGTGAAAATTCTGTTAGTGCGTTTTTAAAAATCTTTATTTTGCCTTTATGTTTAAAGGTAATGTGTCATTTTTTCTTTGGCTGTTTTCAAGATTTTCTCTTTGATTCTGTTTTTTAGCATTTTGCTACAGTGGAACTATGCATGGTTTCCTTGTATTTTTCCTACTTTGAGGTCTTATGGGGCTTCTTAAACCTGTGACTTGATGTCTTTCATTGTTTTTTGGAAAATTCTTGACCATTACTCCTTCATATATTATTACTGCCTCATTGTCTTTCATCTCCTCCTGAGACACCAGCGTCATGCATATGAGGGGGGATCCTCCAAAAAACGGAATTCAGTTATAAAAAAGTGTGTATTTACATGTTTAAACTTCAGTCACCTTCCAAGGACTCTGCTTTTGTAATACACCTATCGAGATGCTTTTTCCATTGCTTAAAACAGTTTTTGGACCAGATGTGGTGGCTCACATCTGTAATCTCAGCACTTTGGGAGGCTGAGGTGGGAGGATTGCTTGAGTCCAGGAGTTCGAGACCAGTCTGGACAACATAGCAAGACCTCATCTCTACAGAAAGTAAAAAAAAAAAAAAAAAAAATAGCTGGCACATACCTGTAGTCCCAGCTACTTGGGAGGCTGAGGCAGAAGGATCATCTGAGCCCAGGAGGTTGAGGCTGAGGTGATCTGTGAGCGTGACACTGCACTTCACCCTGGGCGACCGAGTGAGACTTTGACTCAAAACACAAAACAAAAACAGTCTTTGAAGTTGTCAATTTGGATGCCTTTTAGTACTTCTGCCATTTTTTGTTACACCACTTCCACATCAGTGAAACGTTTCCCTTTGAGGACTGTTTTCATCCAGGAAAACAAAAAAGTTGCTCAAGGCAAGATCAGGCGCATAGGGAAGTTGGGGCACGGGGGTCATACCATGTCTGGTCAAAAACTGCTGACCACTCTGTGCGGTTTGGGCGGGTGCGCTTGTAAATCACCCATCATGAAATGGGTAAATGTGTTGAAAATTCACTGAAGCCAAATACAGCCATCTAGCTGGTATGCTGAGGCCAATGGGTTTCTAGGACACTCACCTAGGGGGAGAAGCCTGTACTACAAGAGGCCCACCCTCCAAAAGATAATTCCAGTTTGGGGGGACCCCTTCCCCCTTGTATGAAGCTGTTTCATTGGATTTCATATTTCTCACGCTCTTTTTTGTATCTTACTTTTTTCTTGTCTATGTTCTTCAATCTGAATATTTCCTACTAAGCTAACTTTTAGTTAACAAGACCTCTTATCTGCCATTCTAGTCTACTATTGAATTCATCTATGAGTCTTAATTTCAGTTTTGTATTTTTCAGTTTATGAATTTATCTAATTCTCTTTTTGTAGATGTCACAATTCTAATAATAACCTCCATCTTTCCTCTCCTATTTTCTTAAAAGTATTAGTTTTCAAATAATATTTTATAATGATTTTATTTTTTCTGTCTTCTTGAACATATTTATTCTGAAATCCACATCTAATAATGCCAATATCTGGATCACCTGTGAGTCTGTTTCTATTTTCCATCCTCCCTAGGTTCTCTGACAGTTGATCTAGTTTTTTTTTAGTATGCCTAGTAAATTTTTTACAGCTTTATTGAGGCAGAGAAGCCTATACTACAAGAGGTCCGCCCTCCAAAAGTTAATTCCAGTTTTGACGGGACCCCTTCCCCCTTGTATTAAGCTGTTTCATTGGATTTCATATTTATTATTATCATTATACCTTATTCTTGAGGTATGATTGACATTCAGTAAACCGCACATATTTAAGATATACAATTTGATGAGTTTTGACAAATGAGCATATCATGAAATCATCACCACAATCAAGATAATTAATGTATCCATTGCTCCCAGAAGTTTCCTCATGCCCCTTGGTGATCCATTGCTCTCCCACCATCCCCAGGCAACCACTAATCTATAACTGTAAATTAGTTTGCATTTTCTAGAAATTTGTACAAATCAAATCATAGTATGTGTTTTGGTCTGGCTTTTTTCACTCAACATAATTATTTTTAGACTCATTGTATATAACTAGCTTGTTCCTTTATTATTATCATTATTATTATTAATTATAAAGATTGAGGTACAATTCTGGGTTAGGTATACAAACGTTGATTACGCAGGTACCCTTGTTGATGAGGTATGCCTCTCCCTCCCCTAGCAGTTTCCCTCAACTGCCAATCCCACTCCCCCCAACAGTTTCCCACTACTGCCAATGTCTTATAGTATTATAATTGTTCAAGGTCGCTTATGAGTGAGTGCATATGGTACTCTGTTCTTTGTTGCTATAATAGATCACTGAGTATGATCAACTCTAAATTCATCCAAGTTGCTGTGATGTCCATATGTTTGTCCTTCTTTATGGCTGCATAATATTCCATTGTGTATATGTACCACATTTTTTTGTCCAGTTCAGCTTTGATGGACAACATGGTTGGTTCAATGTTTTTGCTATTGTGAATAGAGCTGCAACAAACATGCGTGTGTAGGTATCTTTTTTGTAGAATGATTTGAGTTCCTTTGGGTATATTCCCAATAAGGGAATTGCTGGGTCATATGGAAGGTCAAGAAATTGTCACATTGTCTTCCAAAGAGGTTGCACTAGTTTGCATTCCCACCAGCAGTGTAGAAGCGTTCCTTTTACTCTGCATCCTCACCAGCATCTGTTGTTGTTTGTTTTATTAATGATGGTCATTCTTACTGGGGTTAGGTGGTATTTCAATGTGGTTTTGATTTGCATTTCTCTGATCATTAATGAGGTTGAGCACTTTTTCATGAGTCTGTTGGCTGCCTGTATATCTTCTTTTGAGAAGTGTCTATTCATGTCTTTTGCTCACTTTTTAATGGGGTTGTTTGTTTTTTTTTCCTTTTGGCACGTTTGAGTTCCTTGTAGATTCTAGATGTTAGGCCTTTGTCAGATATACAGTTGGCAAATATTTTTTCCCATTCTGTGGGCTGTCTCCCTGCTGTCTTGATG
>CAUYQG010181238.1:0-30659 GCA_963574415.1 Tarsius wallacei
GTGGCTCAGCCTGTAATCCCGCACTTTGGGAGGCTGAAGTGAATGGATTGCCTGAGCCCGCGGGTTCGAGACCCGCCTGGGCAACTTGGCAAGACCTCATCTCTACAATAAATCAAAAATCAGCCGGGCATAGTAGCACGCGCCTGTAATTCCGGCTACTCAGAAGGCTGAGGCGGAAGGATAGCCGGAACACAGCAGGTCGAGCCTGTGGTGGCCGGGAGCAGCCACTGCACTCCAGGCTGGGCGACAGAGTGAGACTCCAACTCAAAAAAAAAAAAAAAAAAAAAAAAAGAAGTTCTTTGTTTATCACAACCATTCCCTTTAGTGTCATAAGGTGTGGAAATCCATTCCAAGGAATCTAAGGCTATAAATGAAGACATATGCAGGAGTAAAGGAGTAAAGGGGAGGTGGCCAGTGCTAGTGAATGGCACGTTTTTCTAATGCAAGCGTCACCATGGAAGAGTTAGGAAAGAAAACATTCCAGTTTGCTAAAACAGCAGCTTCCTAGAACTTCTTAGGCAATGTTTTCAAAATAAGTATTTGAGAAGTCTACCCGAGACTCCTTATTTCTGTAAATATGGCAACATTGCCTTAAAATGGGATGTATGGAGCTGCATTTCTTGTGAATTTAATCAAAATTAATTTTGTTGTTAGTGTCTCTTAAAAATAATGCAAAAGCTTCCTTTTCCTTTTTCAAGTTCCAATTAGTGGCAGGAATTTAATAATTATTCCTGGAGACCAAGTGATGTTGATACATTACTATGCAGATAGCTCTGTGTTGTAGCAATGATGTTTTGTGCTTGGATGATAATAACTGTCAAAATGCAAGGGGTTAGTGAACAGGACCCATGGGGAATGGCAGAATGACACTCTATGCAAGACATTTTGCTAATAGGTCTGAGAGCAATTACTGTATGGTTTATGATCACAACACTTAACCCTCTCACGCTCAGTTTGTGGGAAGCCTTGCCAACAGACTGCTTGAGGAAATTTTTAGGCAGTCCAGGATGTTTTATCAGTAAAGTTCAGTTAAGCATCATGTAGTGAAGACTGCCAGATATGTCTGTACATTAGAAACATCAGCTCAGTCTATAACTGCTGCACAAAGAATGAGCAAATCGGAGAAAACTGGGGTCTTTTGAATTCACCAGATCCTAAACCAACCTATTCTGATTACTTGCACTTATAACTTTAAGTTCAGTGGATCAGTTACTCTTGTCTTGTTTTCATGAACTGCTCCTCCACATAAGTGTTGAGATCTCTTTGTGTCATACCTGAGTGTTGTTGTGGCATTTTGCTAGCTCTCATGCTCTTTAAAGAAAGTGTAAACATGTGAGTTGTGATTACAGAAGATACCACAAGCCCACTTGAAGGGGCTTCTGCTAGCCAAATCTGGGAAGATTTTAGCATCAAAATAATGGTAGTAACAGAATACAATGAATCAGGTACAATTAGAATCCATGAGTACATATAAAAAAATTAATAAATTCATTAAAATATTGATAAAGAACAAGAAACAGACACAGTTTCAAAGTATCACCTCACAGAATAT
This sequence comes from Tarsius wallacei, assembly GCA_963574415.1. Taxonomy (NCBI): domain Eukaryota; kingdom Metazoa; phylum Chordata; class Mammalia; order Primates; family Tarsiidae; genus Tarsius; species Tarsius wallacei. The sequence continues at coordinate 1,553 of CAUYQG010181238.1, forward strand.
GTATTAATTAAGCAGAGAAAAGGTATCTTCACAGTGAAGACACCTAGAAGATACATCATTAATCACTTGACTATGAACATTCTCAGGAATAGTGCAAATATAAATTGTGTACCTCCCAATAGGCTGCAGTAAGAACACAGAATCACTTCTGTGATATTTTTGCCAAAATACATAATATGACTTTAAGAATGAGAAAATGTCGGACAAACTCAAACTGTAGGACATTCAATAACATAACTGGGATTTTTGTGTTTTTTTTTGAGTGAGAGACTTACTCTGTTGCCCAGGCCAGAGTGCGTTGGCACACTCACAGCCACCTCAACATCAACCTGCTGAGATCAGGCGATCCGTTCATCTCAGCCTTTCAAGTAACCGGAACTACAAAGCCCGCTACCTAGGCCTTCCAAAGTGCTGGAATTATAGCCTTGAGCCACTGTGTCCGGCCTTGTTGTCTTCAAAAGAGTCAGTCATCAAAGACCGAGGAACTGTTTTGGTTTAAAAGAAAACTAAAGAGACATAACTAGTAAATATCATGTGTTATTCCTAACTAAATCTTTTTTTTTTTTTTTTTTGAGTTGGTCTTACTCTGTTGCCCAGGCTGGAATGCAATGGCACACTCATGGTCACCCCAGCTTTGACCTGCTGGGTTCTGGTGATCCTTCCACCTCAGCCTTCCGAGTAGCCAGTACTACAGGCACGTGCTACCACGCCAGGTTAGTTTTTTAAAAATTTATTTATTGTATAGACGAGATCTCACCAAATTGCCCTGGCTGGTCTTGAATTCACGGCCTCAGGCAATCCACTCGCCTCAACCTCCCACTCGCCTCAGCTGGGATTACAGGTTGAGCCACCGAGCCCAGCCCTCCTAACTAAATCATTTTACTCTAAATACGTTATTGTATGAATGGAGAAAATTAACTAGGGTTTGATAATCTGAAGGTTATAATGTATCAATATTAGCTTCTTGCTTATGTAGAGTTGTGGTTATATATATATATATATATATATATATATAAAATTATTTTTTTGAGTTGGAGTCTCACTCTGTTGCCCAGACTGGAGTGCAGTGGCACGCTCCCGGCCACCGCAGCCTTGACCTACTGGGCTCCAGCGATCCTTCCACCTCAGCCTTTCAAGTAGCTGGAACTACAGGTGTGTGCTATCATGCCTGGCTGATTTTTTTTTTTTTTAAGACTTTGCAAAAAATGTGTGTTAAAATAGGCAGGGTATGACTTTGCAGAAGCTTGTCAGTTTGATGAGGTCCCACTTATCTATCTTATCTCTTATGGCATGGGCAATTGGGGTTTTGATCAGGAATTGGTTGCTAGTTCCAAATCCATAAGGGTGTCTCCTGCATTTTCTAAGGTTCTCATAGTTTGAGGTTTTAAGTTTAGGTCTTTGATCCATTTCGAGTTGATCTTTGTGTATGATGATAGGTAGGGATCTTGTTTTAATCTTCTGCATGTGGTCAGCCAGTTTTCCCAGCACCATTTATTGAATAGGATCTCCTCTCCCTAGTTGTTGATGGTGGAGGCTTTGTCGAAGATGAGTTGGTTGAGAAATGGAGATTTTGCTTCTGGAATCTCTATCCTGTTCCATAGGTCTATATGCCTGTTCTTGTACCAATACCAGGCTGTTTTGATTATTGTAGCTTTATAATAAAGTTTAAAGTCTGGGAGTGTGAAGCCAGGCTCGGTGGCTCAACCTGTAATCCCGCGCCTTGGGAGGCAGAGGTGAGTGGATTGCCAGAGCCCGCGGGTTCAAGACCCGCCTGGGCAACTTGGTGAGACCTCATCTCTACAATAAATCAAAAAATTAGCCGGGTATGGTAGCGCGCGCCTGTAGTTCCAGCTACTTGGAAGGCTGAGGTGGAAGGATCGCTGGAGCCCAGCAGGTTGAGGCTGCGGTGGCCGGGAGCGGCCACTGCACTCCAGTCTGGGCGACAGAGTGAGACTCCAACTCAAAAAAAAAAAAAAAATTAGCCAGGTGTAATGGCGCATGCCCGTAGTTCCAGCTACTTGGAAGGCTGAGGTGGAAGGACTGCCTGAGCCCAGCAGGTCAAGGCTGTGGTGGCCGGAAGCATGCCACTGCCCTCCAACCTGGGTGACAGAGTGAGACTCAAAAAAAAAAGAAAAGAAATATTAGAGTGTAAGAACCACTTTTCTAGTTAACAATAGAATCGGTGAAATAAAAAATAAGATGAGTATTATATATAGATGAGTGATTACCTTAACAGTAATTACATTAAATGTAAATGGATTAAACACTCCACTCAAAAGGCAGAGATTAGCAGAATTGATTAAAAAAAAGTTATCCAACTACCAGTCACACAATTTAATTCAAAGACACAATTAGGTTGAAAGTAAAAGGATGGAAAGAGCTATATGATGTAAACAGTAACTAAAAGGGAGCTAGAACTGCTTCCCTAGTTTTAGACAACACAAGCCCTAAGATAAAACCATTACAAGAGATGGATATTTTGTATTGATAAAAGTCAATCTATCAAGAAGATGTAACATTTATAAATATGTGCCAAGTATATGAAACAAAAACTGACAGAACTGAAGAGGAAAACAGAGCAATGCAATAATAATAGCTAGAGATTTCTTTACTCCACATTCAATATAAATAAAACAACTAGAGAAAAGATCAACAAATGACAAGACTTAACAATATAAACCAAGTAAACTCAACAGATGTCAATAAAACACTTGTCACACAATGAGAGAGTAAATATTCATTTGAAGCCCACAAATAATATCCATAAAAAATCCTGTGTTTGCTATAAAACAAGAATTAACTCATTCAAGACTGCTGACGTGAATTTACATCATTCCAAATTCTGTTCCTGGTTGCCAGTGACAGTGACAGTGGTAAATTCACAGTCATCATGGAGTGACTGTCTTTTCAGGTTTATAATCTGAATAAATACAAAGTACAGAATGCTAGTCAGACTGGTGTCTAAGGCAAATACTGGATATGTCTGAAACTTTCAGCTATATTGTGAAAAAGATGACCATTTAGAAAAGACCATTTCACTTGTGATTAACAACAGAAGTTTGTGACAACTAGCTTCAGATTTTTCTTATTTTCACCCACTCAGTATTAGGAAAGTGAAAAATTTGCCAATCATGAAGTATGTTAATATACTTAAAAGGATCTAAACCATGCATAGTATGTTCTTCAACCACAAAAAACAACAAAGCAACAAGACAAAGAAATTTGGAGAATCCACAATTTGTAGAAATTGAACCACACATTTGTAAACTATCCATGGGTCAAAGGGACATTAGAAAGTATTTGGGGTTGGGCACAGTGGCTCACACTTGTAATCTTAACACTTTGGAAGACAGAGGTGGGAGGATTGCTTGAGCCCAGGAGGTCGAGACTAGCCTGGGCATCAAGGCAAGAGCCCATCTCTACTTAAAAAAAAAAAAAGTATCTGGACCTAGACTGGGCATGATGGCTCATGCCTGTAATCCCAGCATTTCGGGAGGCTGAGTCGGGAGCTTGCTTGAGGCCAGGATTTCAGGACTAACCTGGGCAACATAGTGAAACCCCGTCTCTACAAAAAATAAAAAATTATCCAGGTGCCATGATGCATGCACATAGTCCCAGCTACTCAGGAGGCTAAGGTGGGAGAACTGCTTGAGCCCAGAGGTTTGAGGTCATGGGGAGCAATAATTGTGCTACTGCACTCCAGCATGGGCAACAGAGAAAGACTCTCTTAAAAAAAAAAAAAAAACAAAGTATTTGGATCTGAATGAAAATTAAAACACAACATATTGGCCGGGTGCTGGCTCAAGCCTATAATCCCAGCACTCTGGGAGCTAAGCGAGGGGATTGTCTGAGCCCAGGGGTTCGAGACCAGCCTAGGCAACTTGTTGAGACCTTGTATCTACAATTTAAAAAAAAACATAGCTGGGTGTGGTAGCATGTGCCTGTAGTTCTGGCTACTTGGAAGGCTGAGGCAGAAGGATCGACTGAGCCCAGCTAATCAACACTGGGGTGGCCGTGAGCATGCCACTGCCCTCCAGTCTGGGTGACAGAGTGAGACTCTGACAAAAAAAAATGTATGAGATACAGATAAAGTGCTTAGAAGAAAACATATAACTTTTGCTGGGCATAGTGGCTCACACCTGTATTCCCAGCATTTTGGGAGCCTGAGGAGGGAGGAATGCTTGAGCCCAGGAGTTCAAGACCAGCTAGGGAAACATAGTGAGATCTTGTCTCTACAAAAAATTTTTAAAAAAATTAGCTGGACATGGTACATGCCTGTAGTTCTAGCTACTTGGGAAGCTGAGGTGAAGGATGGCTTGAGCCCAGGAAGTAAACCTACAGTGAGCCACTGCACTCCAGTCTCAAGAAAAAAAAATTATAGCTTTAAATGCCTATATTAGAAGAGAAGATCTCAAATCAATAATCTAGAATTGCATTTTAAAAATCAAGAAAAAAGGCTGGGCTCGGTGGCTCAGCCTGTAATCCCAGCACTTTGGGAGGTCGAGGCTAGTGGACTGCCTGAGCCCTTGGGTTCAAGACCAGCCCAGGCAACTTTGTGAGACCTCATCCCTACAGCAAATAAAAAATTAGCCGGATGTGGTAGCGTGTACCTATAGTTCCGGCTACTTGGAAGGCTGAGGTGGAAGGATCGCTGGAGCCCAGCAGATGAGTGTGCCACTACCCTCCAGCCTGGGTGACAAAGTGAGACTCAAATTAAAAAAAAAAAAAAAAAATCAGGAAAAAGAAGAGTAACCCAAACCAAAGATAAGCAGAAGGAGGACATAATATGCCATTGATGAAACTCAGAGTATTATGCTAAATGGAAGAAGTCATACCACAAATGAAAGAACCCACAAGTGATATGAATCTATCTATATGACATGGCCAGAAAACCAAATGTATTAAGATAGTAGATTAATAGTTGCAAATGGGGATGAACAGAAAACGGGCTGAGAGATCTTCATGGAGGGATGAAAATGCTCTAACACTTATTTACGGTGATGGTTGTATATCCTCGATAGTTACTAAACAAAACACTGCATTATATCCTTGCTTCACAAAGATTTTCATGATATTAAAAAATAAACCACATAAAACTTTTTATAAAAGCCATATAAGCCAGGCTCGGTGGCTCAGCCTGTAATCCCGCGCCTTGGGAGGCTGAGGTGAGTGGATCGCCTGAGCTCGCGGGTTCGAGACCCGCCTGGGCAGGTGAAACCTCATCTCAACAATAAATCAAAAAAATTAGCCGGGCGTGGTAGCGCGCGCCTGTAATTCCAGCTACTCGGAAGGCTGAGGCGGAAGGATCGCCGGAGCCCAGCAGGTCGAGGCTGCTCTGCGGTGGCCGGAAGCGGCCACTGCACTCCAGTCTGGGCGACGGAGTGAGACGCCAACTCAAAAAAAAAAAGCCATATAGACACAAGAAAAAAAAAAAAACCCATGAGACAGTCAAATTTTTTAAAAGTAGGATGTTATAATGCAGATAAATGAATACTAAATGATTAGCAGACCCAGAAAAACTGAATTCTGAGACAGTAAAAAGGAGAACTGAGAACCAACTCAATTTGTATTAGCAGAACCTCCAAAACTCAGGAATTGACAGCACCAGATACCTCTGGAAGTGGAGGGGGAACAGGTAGTTAAAGAAGGAAGATTGGTTAAACCACCACGGGCACTTCTCCCTGGTCCTAGTAGAAGGTTCTTCATTATGTGAAAAGGGTAAAGTGGAGGGCCTCTGACCAGAGAGACATCAGTTATACATGAAGGCAGGTTGCCACAATAAATCAGAAGTTATATGAACAAATGAAAAGTAGATGGACAGATTTCCCAGTCTTCTCTACTCAGCTCCCAGAACACTAGTAGGATGGCCTTTACCCTCCATGTGGGAGATTCTCTGGAAAAATATAACCCAACCAAAGAAGAAAAACCTATATATGAGGGGGGACCAAAAAAACCCCAGAATTTATTTATAAAAAGTTGTGCATCACCTCATCAATAAGGGTACCTGCATGGTGAATATTTGTATACCTAGCCCTGAATTGTACCCCACAATTTTAAATTAAAAATAAATAATTAAAAAAAAATTTTTAAATAAAAAAAAGTTGTGCATGTATTTTCACATGTCTAAACTTCAGTCACCCTCAAAGTACTCTCTGTTTGATGCAATACTCCTATTGAGATGCTTTCCCCACTGTTCAAAACAGTTTTTGAACTTGTCAATTTTGATGCCTTTTAGTGTTTCTGCTGGTTTTTGTTTCATCTCTTCCACATAGGCAAAATGTTCCCCTTTGAGGCCTTTTTCACTAGAGGAAAAAAATTACTTCGGGTGAGATCAGGTGAACAGGAAGGGTGGGGTGTGGGTGTCATGCTGTTTTTGGTCAAAAGCTGCTGAACACTCAGCGCAGTGTGGGCAGGTGCACTCACAAATCACCCATCATAAAATGGGCAAACACATTGAAAGAATCTCCCCCCAAAATTTCACTGAAGCCGAATGCAGCCTCTCACAACAACACTGGGTAGTACACTGATGCAAATGGGTTCCTAGAACACTTACCTAGCAGGGGAAGCCTGTACTCCAAGGAACCCACCCCCTAAAAAATAATTTCGGGGGTTTTTTTTGGTCCCCCTTGTATACTGAAAATGAGATAGATATAATAGCCAGTCTCCAAGATGGCCCAAATAATCTATGACTTCTTTTTTCTTTTTTTCTTTTTTTTTTCGGGTTAGTGTCACACTCTGTTGCCTAGACTGAAGAGCAGTAGCACAATCATGGCTCACCATAGCCTTGAACTTCTGGGATCAAGCAATCCTCCCTCCTCAGCATTTCAAGTAACTGGAACTATAGGCATGTGCCACCACACCCAGCTAATATTCTTGACTTTTTTTTAGAGACAAGTCTTGCTATATTGCCCAGTCTGGTCTTAAATTCCTGGTCTCAAGCAACCCTCCTATCTTGGCCTCCCAAACTGCTGGGATTATAGGCATGAGCCACAGTGCCTGACTTTTGAGTTAACATGGAAATCAAGACTGAAATAAAGATATTCCTAGAAACTGGCTAGGTGCAGTGGCTCACTCCTGTAATCCCAGCACTTTGGGAGGCCAAGGCAGGAGGAACGCTTGAGCCCAGGAGTTCGAGACAAGCCTAGGCAACATAGTAAGACCTCATCTCTACAAAATATACAAAAATTAGCCAGGTATTGTGGCACACGCCTGGAATCCCAGCTGCTCAGGAGGCTGAACCAGAAGGATCTTCTGAGCCCAGAAGGTGGAGGCTGCAGTGAGCTGTGATCATGCCACTGCACTCCAGTTTGGGCAACAGAGTGAGACCCTGCCTCAAAAAGAAAAAAAAAAAGACTCCTAGAAATAAATAAAAATGAAGGTACAGCATACCTAAACTCTGGGATACTATGAAAGTGGCACTAAGTGGAAAGTTGATAGTATTGCAAGCACACATTAAAAAAAAAAAAAAAAAAAAAGATCCGAAGTAAACAGTCTAACGTCACACCTAAGGGAGCTGGAAAGACAAGAACAATTCAAACCCAAAATTAGCTAGAGAATGGAAATGATCAAAATAAAATCAAAGCTAAATGAAATAGAGCCCAGAAAAATCATACAAAGGATGAATAAGTTAAAAAGCTGGTTCTTGGAAAGGATAATAAGGATTGACAGACCCCAAACCAGATTAACCAAAAAAAGAGAGAAAATTCAAATAAATACAGCTAAGGCTGGGCACAGTGGTTCTTGCCTGTAATCCCAGCACTTTGAATCTCTTGAACCCAGGAGTTCAAGACCAGCCTGGGCAATATAGCAAGACATTGGCTTTACAAATAAACTTTAAAAATTAAGCCAGGCATGGTGGCTCATGCCTGTAATCCAGGCACTCTGGGAGGTGGAGGTGAGAGGATTACCTGAGTTTAGGGGCTTGAGACCAGCCTGAGTAACATGGCAAGACCTCATCTCTACAGTATATTAAAAAATCAGCCGGGTATGGTGGCACATGCCTGTGGTTCCAGCTACTTGGAAGGCTGAGGCAGACGGATCACCTGAGCCCAGCAGGTCAAGGCCGCAGTGGCCATGAGCATGCCACTGCACTCCAGCCTGGACAACAGTGAGACTCTGACTCAAAAAAAAAAATTAGCCAGGAGTTGCAGTGCATGCTTACAGTCTCAGCTACTTGAGAGGCTGAGGTGGAAAGATTACTTGAGACTAGGAGTTTGAGCCTGTGCTGAGTCATGATTGTGCCACTGCACTCAGTTTGGGCAGCAGGGTGAGATACCGACTTAAAAAATAAATACATAAATGATAAAAAATGAAAAAGGTGATGTTACAACCAACCCTGATGAAATACAAAAGATTATCAGAGGTTAATACGAACATCTGTATGCAAGTAAGCTAGAAAATCTAGAGGAAATGGAGGAACTTCTGGCAATACACAACCCCCCAAAATTGAAATCCTAAACAGACCAATAACCATCCAAGAAATTGACTCAGTAATAAGAAATCTCCCTACCAAAAAAAGCCTGGGACAGGAGGTTTCTCAGCTAAATTCTACAAGATGTACAAAGCAGAACTGATACTAATCCTATTGAAAGTATTCCAAGCAATTGAGAAGAATGGGATCCTTCCTAATTCATTCTGTTAAGCCAATATCATCCTGACACCCCAAAATGGCAAAGATCAAACAAGGAAAGAAAATTTCAGACCAATTTTCCTGATGAATATTGATGCAAAAATTTTCAACAAGATAGCAAATTGCATCCAACAGCATATTACAAGGATCATTCATCATAAGTAAGTGGGCTTCATTTCTGGGATGCAAGTCTGGCCCAACATATACAAATCTATAAAGTAATCTACCACATAAACAGATATAAAACCAAAAACCACATGATTATTTCAATAGATGCAGAAAATCCAACATTCCTTCTTGATAAAAACCCTCAAACACCTAGGAAGTGAAAGAACATTCTCCTCAAAATAGTAAGAGCCATCTATGACAAAACTGCAGCCAACATCATACTTGACGAGCAGAAGCTGAAAGCATTCCCCCTGAGAACTGAAACAAGACAAGCATGTCCATTCTCAACACTCCTATTTAACATAGTACTGGAGGTCCTAGCCAGAGAAATCAGGCAGGAGAAAAAAATTAGAAGTATACAAATAGGAAAAGAAGTTAAATTGTCCCTCTTCACAGATGATATGATCCTATACCTAGAAAACGTCTTAGACACCCACAAACCTCCTTGCACTGATAAACAACTTTGGTAAAGTCTCAGGATACAAATATCAATGTGCAAAAATCAGCTGCATTCTATACACCAACAACAAGCAGGCTGAGAACTAAATTAAGAACACAATCCCATTTACAACAGTCACACACAAAACAATAACTCAGCATCCATCTAACCAAAGAAGTGAAGATCTTTACAATGAGAACTACAAAACACTGCTTAAACAAATCAAAAATGACATAAACAAATGGAAGAACATTCCATACTCATGGGTTGGAAGAATCAATATTGTCAAGATGTCTCTTCTACCAAAAACAATCTACAGATTCAACATAATCCTTATCAAACTACCAGCATCATTTTTCAAAGACCAAGAAAAGATAATACTAAAATTCACACTAAAGCAATCCTCAACAAAAAGAACAAATCTAGAGGCATCAAACTCCTAGACTTCAAACTTTGCCACAAGGCTACAGTAATCAAGACAGCATGGTACTGGTACAAAAATACGACACATAGACCAATAGAACAGGGCAGAAAATTTGGAAATAAAACCACAGATCTTCAGCCAACTCATCTTTGACAAAGCAACAAAACTTTGGGAAAAGGAAACCAAATTTAGCAAATAGCGTTGGGAATATTGGCTAACCACATGCAGAAGAATGAAACTGAACTCCTACGTTATCTTCATATACAAAAATTAACTCAAAATGAATCAAGGACTTAAATGTGAAACTTCATACTATCAGAATCTTAGAAGAAACTTAGAAAAACACCTTCCTGGACACAGGCCTAAGCAATGAATTCATGGCTGGGTCCTTGAAAGCAAATGCAGCAAAAACTAAAATTTACAGGTGAGACATTATCAAGCTAAAAAGTTTTTGCACAGCAAAAGAAACCATCAAGTGAGTAAAAAGACAACAGAATGAGAAAAAATATTTGCAAAAAATCCAAATAACCCCTTAAAAAATGAGCAAAGGACATACACAGATATTTCTCAAAGGAAGGCATACATATGAAAAGATGCTTGGAGAAATGCAAATCAAAATTACTATGAGATACCATCTCACACCAATCAGGATGGATAATATTAAGTCATAAATCTACAGGTGTTCACGGGGCTGCAGAGAAAAGGGAACACTCATACATTGTTGATGGGAATGTAAGGCAATTCAACCTTTGTGGAAAGCAGTTTAGAGATTTCTCAAAGGACTAAAAAGTGAACTACCATTCAACCCAGCAATCCCACTCCTGGGAACATACCCAGAGGAACACAAATCGCTTTACCAAAAAGACACCTGCACTCATGTGTATTGCAACACTATTCACAATAGCAAAAACATGGAACCAACCCCAATGCCCATCAAAAGTAGATTGGTAAAGAAAATGTGATACATATACACGATGGAATACTATGCAGCCATAAAGAACAAGATCATGATGTTTGCAGCAACGTGAACACAGCTGGAGACCATCATTCTAAGTGAACAATCACATAAACACAAGATGAATATGTCATGTTCTCATTCATAAGTAGGCACTAAACATTAGGCACACGGGCACAAGGGTGGGAACAACAGACATTGGGCACTGGGAGAAAGGGAGGGGAGACAAGAGATACAAAAGTACATCGGGTACTACTTTCCACTACTGAGGGGGGAGAGAACTCCTTAGACACTCAAGCCTTGCTTTTAGGCAGTATACTTATGTAGCAAATTCTCACATTTACTCCAAGATTCTAAAATAAAATTTAAAAAACAACCCCAAAGCTAGAACCACCCAGTTAAGCTGTTCCAGAATTCCTGATCCACAAAAACTGTGAGATAATAAATATTTATTTTTGTTTCAAGTCTCTAAGTCTTGGCATAATTCGCTATACAATAATAGATAATGAATAAAACAGGCAAACACAGATGATCAGATATCTGGAATCCCTATAAAAACAGATGACAAATTAAGCAAACTGACATCACAAGGAAAACAAAATAAATAAATATATATCTTATCTATCTATCTAAGGACATTAATCTCCACCTCCATAGGAATGTGTGAGGGTATGTGTGTACTCACACATTCCTATGGAGATTAATATACTTTAGATAGATAAGACTGCAACTGTAAGACAAGAACAGCACACTATGAAAAAGAAAATTCAGATAACTAAAAGGAGATTTTTAAAATATGAAAACAAAAATGCAAAATCTAATAGAATGACTGATAAATAAAGTTGAAGAAATATTCTAGAAAGGATAAAAATAGCCATATGAGATAATAATGGGAGAAAAAAATAATTAAGAAAATCAGTCCAGGACATCTACTATCTGAAGAACATAACTGCAAACACATACACAAATAATTTGTCAAATTCTTAACAGAAAGTCATACATTTCCAGATTGAAATGGTTCACCATTGTTGACATTTTAAACACTAGGAATAAGAAGATGCAATACACTACCAGAAAATTTTAAAACAAAAAAAATTCTTATGAAAAGATTGCAAACTGGAATTATTAATACTTTGGACTTTTCAACAGTAATTCTAGAAATGTTAAGACAATAAACCAATACCTTCAAAATTCTAAAGGCAACTGATTTTTAACTTCGAATGTGATATCCTGGCAATTTTAAAAAATCTAAAATACTGCCAGGTGCAGTGGCTCATGCCTGTAATCCCAGCACTTTGGGAGGTAGAGGCAAGATGACTGCCTGAGCACAGAGGTTCGAGACTAGCCTGAGCAACATGGTGAGACCTCATCTCTACAATAAATCAAAAAATTAGCCTGGCATGATGGCACATGCCTGTGGTTCTAGTACTTGGAAGGCTGAGGTGAAAGGATCACCTGAGCCCTGCAGGTTGAGGCTGTGGTGGCCATGAGCATGCCACTGAACTTCAGCCTGGGTGACGGAGTGAGACTCCAACTCAAAAAAAAAAAAACTACAATAAAGTAATTTTCAGAAAAGGAAAGTCTTGAAAATTATATCTCCTATAAACCCATCTTGAAGGAAATTGTCCTAGGATTCATTAAAACATAAGAGAACAAGAAGACAAGACTCATGACATTGTAAAATGATAGGAGAGAAGCTAGGGGAACCTGCAGAATGATGGTGTCTTAGTCAGGTGGGGCTGACATAAACTGCCATACACTTGGTGGCCTAAACAACAGAAACTGATTTTCTCATTCTGGAGATTTAAAATCTGAGATCAGGGTGAACCAGCATGGTGGGTTTCGGGTGAGAGCTCTCTTCCTGACCTGCAGATGACTGCTCTCTTGCTTTGTCCTCACATGGCTCAGAAAGACTGAGAGGAAGAAAAGGGGGCAGGGGAAGAGACAGAAAGCACATGCATGAGCTCCCTTGAGTAAAAGTGATTTCTGATATCTCTTCTTAAAGGCAGTAATCACATCATAACCCCTCATGACCTCATCTTAACCACCTCTCATGGGCCCCATCTCCAAATATCCTCACATTAGAGGCTAGGGCTTCATCATATGAATGATGGAGGGAACACAAACATTCAGTCATAACATATGATGGAGATCCTTGGATAATAAACATGAGGAAGCAGCCATCTTCCAAAAGATGAAATTGACAGAATATTGCAAGTATTTCAGTTGAAGACCTTAAGTTCGAAGTTGGAGAACAATTTGAGGTTAAATTAGAGCTCAGTACATGGAAAGCAAAAACAATGACTAACAAAACTCAAAAACAACAAAAACAGAACAACCACTGACTTTGGGAAGTGGGACAAGATGCAGGATATGATTCACTACTGAACATTATCATAATAAATACTGAAGACATATCTAACTAAAGCTATGGTATAATAACCACTGGGAAAATGAGATTTAGTAGGGTGCGTGTGTGTGGTGAGAGTGGGAGAGAGAAGTACATTCTCGTCTTCCAAGGTACAAGTCAACAGACAATGTCTAAACCTGAAAAATCAAGGAGCAACAACACAAGAATGAGGTTAAGACACGTGGAGATAAACATCAACATAACCAACTAGAAGAGCTTTACCCTTTTGAAGAGTGCGTTTTATGCACATGAATGTGTTGCTGCTATGGTGGGGCAGGGGGTGTGCACAGAGAGCTCTACTTGGGCAGTCCCAACTTTGTGACCTGTGGTGGCTTCCCTTAGGTTACATGGATAAAGCACCATTGACAGAGGGTGACTGATGTAGGCAAGACCAAAGAGACCCGCCCTCCAATACATCCCTCACTCCATGGTATCTGTACCACAGAATGTCCTTCTTCTGACACAATTTTTACTGAAGAATGTCCTCCCAAGGTAGTGATGGTCCTGAGGAATGATGGCTTGACTTAGAATAGAAGCCCTGGAGTGAAAGCTTTGCATGACCTCTTCCCTGGGACACTTACTAACATATACACGTCTACAAAATGGAGAACGTGGCATGGCTTTAAGAGGACTGTGGCGAGAACAAGTTTAAAAAGTAAACACTTTGTAGGTTGCAGCATATAACTGGATGGACTGCGGAGTGTGACATGAAATTGTCCCACACTCACACTGCATAACTTTGACTTCTTTCCCCAGTGGCATCCAAAGTCCTTTAGTTGGTGCATGAGCCAAAAACTCTCTGGCGTGTTCATTGCCTGGTACATCTGGAATACAGTCTTCTGGCTTAGTCTCATCTTCCTAAACAAAGGAAACAAGGTATAAACAACACAGCAAAAGAGCACTGAGATTTGCTCCTGTCTGCTTTTGGGCCCACCACCACCTGGCTTCCTCCTGGGCTGCGGGTCTCAGTGTCATCTTAATTACCCCTCAAGAATAGAAAGAGCTGGAGTGGTGGCTCAACGCCTGTAATCCCAGCATTTTGAGAGGCAGAGGCGAGAGGATTCTCTGAGCCCAAAGGTTCAAGACCAGCCTGGGAAACTTGGCAAGACCTCATCTCTGCAATAAATAAAAAAAAAATTAGCCAGGAGCTATGTATGTGCCTGTAATTCCAGCTACTTGGAAGGCAGAGGCAGAAGGATTGCCTGAGCCCAGGAGGTCGAGGCTACAGTGGCCGTTAGCGTGCCACTGCACTCCAGCCTGGACAACAGAGTGAGACTCTGACTCAAAAAAAGAACTAGAAAGACAAATTATACCCGATCAAAAAAACAGGATGCAAATGTACCAGAAGAAGAACTATAGAAAAACAACGTTGAGCCGGGCTCGGTGGCTCAGCCTGTAATCCCGTGCCTTGAGAGGCTGAGGTGAGTGGATTGCCTGAGCCCACGGGTTCGAGACCCGCCTGGGCAACTTGGCGAGACCTCATCTCTACGATAAATCAAAAAATTAGCCAGGCATGGTAGCACGCGCCTGTAGTTCCAGCTACTTGGAAGGCTGAGGCGGAAGGATCGCCGGAGTCCAGCAGGTAGAGGCTGCGGTGGCCGGGAGCGGCCACTGCACTCCAGTCTGGGTGACAGAGTGAGACTCCAACTCAAAAAAAACAACATTGATGTTCTTAGACTAAAGTTACTGGTGAAGCAGACAAATCTGCCCATATAGGAATAACTGGTAAGCTCTACATTTTGATGTAAATTATTAGATTCTAAACTTTTTAAAAAATGTTTCACTGTCTCAACATGCAGAATGAAACAAGGTATAAGAATTAAAGTAAACATGGTTTCCTGGAATAATTAAAATGGCATGTTATATTAAAATACTTTATTATACCTTGAAGGCCACTGTCACGTTTTACAGCCACATACATGCTATATCACTTCTTTAACTTTCTGAACTTTTTCCAAGTTTCCATAAATATTAAATTTGCATAGTAGTATGTGTTTTAAGATTCTTTCTTTTATCCACTGAAAGTTATCCAACACAAAAAGTTTTCTTGGCCTTTGCCTATCACTCTGACTCCCTCGTACAGAAACTCCTGACACCACTCACTCAGCCAGGGAGCTGAGGAGGGATCCCTGCACTGAAGGAGGCTGGACTGGATGGGCTTTCGGGTCTCCTGAGAGTTTACTGCTCTCTGAGCTGTTGATGCTCAAGAAACAGCACAGGATGTGCTGAGGGGCTGAGCCAGGTGAGGCAGACAAGGAAAGCTGCAGCAGGGCTGAGAGATGCAGTCACTAGAGAGAGAAGGGGGCCATGGCCGAGGAACACACGTGGGCCTGCATTTGTTCCTTGGAGAAGGGAAACCCAGCTGATGTAATTTTGACAAAGCCAAAAATTATGACACATCTGGCATCCGCAGGGAAGAAATGGGGTCTTCATAAAAGGAGACTTAAGCCTTATGTAAGCATTTTTCGTAACAAGTTACTGAGTCTGCAAGTATGTCTAATGGAATAACCAAGAGTACAAACTTCACACTAACCTTGATAAGCCCAGGAGGAGGTTTTTCATAACTAGAAGACAAAAAACATCAACCACGTTAATTGGAACATAGCATACTTTAATGAACAAAAGGCAGCAGCCAGATCAGAATAAAAAGGATATTCTCAGTAAAAACTGAAAACTGTATTATATCTAAAACAGTAAATAAAAAATGCCCAGCACTCAGGATCCCCTATAAACAAACTGATGCTGTACTCTATCCTGCAGGGATCTAGAACTGAAATTCACTGAAATAATAGCTAACCTGCTGTCTCAGCACGATGAGTTTATACTGGGGAGAAGGGAAAGCAAAAGAATGTGTCGCAGGAAGCCCCATGAGCTAGTCTAGTGCCAAAATGCCATCATGGTTTTGTCAGGTTATTGACTTAGCACAATGACCACGTACTCAACAATGAACAGGCCCCTGGGGGTAGGGGGTGCAATCTGTTCCAACACATGGTCTGGGGAACATAGAGGAGGACAGCAGAGCTGAGGGGACGGGCCTGTCTCTGGGGAGCCCTCACCCACAGGCCTGCATCTCCCAGCTCCAGATCCTCCCATTTGCCTTCCCTACACAGAGCCAGAGTACTCTTCAGTTCTCTGACCGCCCTCCAGGCCAGAGCTGACTGACTGGGGGTGGGGGTAAGGGAGGGACAGCATCCCTGCTCATGCCCAGTTCCTGGGCCTCATGCAGTACCAAATGCTGCTAAAGTCAGTACATGAAGGGACCATGGGGGGGGGGGGGGGCAGACGGAAGCTTCTTTTCTTTTACCAACAGAGCTCTCAGTCCCCCAGAGTCTTGACACAAATTGGGTCTGTGCTCCCAGTTCATTTGCACTTTTCTCTACTCTGCCAAAACAGCCAGAAAAGGCTGCTGGATTCCAGACTTGGAAAATCAGCACCAGATGCTCATGTTCATTTTTAAGTATTGACACACTACTGATTATCCTTTAATTTTTTTTTTTATTTTAAAGATGTGGGGTACAATTCAGGGTTAGGTATACAAATGTTCATTATGCAGGTGCCCTTGTTGATGAGATGTGTCCCCCAACACACTACTGATTATCAAACATAGCGTGGGAGTTTGGCGTTTAATTGTGAATGCCTAACGGACCAACAAATGAAGGAAGAAGGAGGCAGGACAACAGGACATTTCAAGTTTCTGCAACAAAGGATTAAGTATATTCCATAAACTTCGTTGATAAAGCTGCGGCAGGGTTGGAGAAGACTGCTCCAATTGTAAAAGAAGTCCTACCATGGGTAAAATGCCATCAAACAGTGTAACATGCTACAGAGAAATCTTCATGAAACGAAGAGTCATACAACGTGGCAAGTGTCATGCTGTCGTATTTTAAGAAACTGCCGGCCGGGCTCGGTGGCTCAGCCTGTAATCCCTCGCTTTGGGAGGCCGAGGTGAGTGGATTGCCTGAGCCCGTGGCTTCGAGCCTGGGCAACTTGGCGAGACCTCATCTCTACAATTAATCAAAAAATAAGCCGGGCGTGGTAGCACACACCTGTAATTCCAGCTACTTGGAAGGCTGAGGCGGAAGGATCGCTGGAGCCCAGCAGGTCGAGGCTGCGGTGGCAGGGAGCAGCCACTGCACTCCAGTCTGGGTGACAGAGTGAGACTCCAACTCAAAAAAAAAAAAAAAAAAAAAGAAACTGCCACAGCCACCCCAGCTTTCAGCAACCACCACCACTGAGGCAAGAGCCACCAGCAAAAAGATCATGACTCACTGAAGGTTCAGAGGATCATTAAATAGTTTTTAGCAATAAAGTATTTTTAAATTACAGTACATATAATAGTTTTTTTAGACATAATACTATTGCACACTTAACAAACTACAATATAATGTAAGCATAACTTTTACATGCACAGGGAAACCAAGAAGTCTGTGTAACTCACTTTATGCAATATTCACTTTATTGCTGTGATCTGGAACCAAACCTACGACATCTCTGAGGCATGCCTGAATACACACACACACACACACACACACACACACACACACACACACATCTTTATATAGACTATGTCTGGAAGGATGCTAAGAAACTGGCCACATGCCTGAATAGTGAGGAAATGAACATCATAAATGGGAGGGACCTTTATTTTTTATTCCATTTACATGCACAGGTATTAACAATGTTTTTAAGGTACAAAAAAAGAGAATGAAATTAATGGTATCTACATTATGCCTCTGTTGGTATAAGCCCAGGTTAATGTAGCTCTGAGGGGAAAACCAAAGGGAACTTGGGGCTAGGAAAGAAAAATGGAGCCCAAAATACATTATTAGGAGCTCATCTCTGCTATAGAATTACATAGACTGCATTTTTTTTTTAATTCAGTGTTATTTTTTCAATTGTTACAAGAATAAAATCCCCCTCCTACCCTTAACCTACTTGGTATTTTCCTCCTGCAGAAAAGTAACAAGTACAATAGGCAAAACAGAACTTCACTTTCAGGCAATAATGAAGGCTCAACTTGAAAACTCACTCCTTACAGAAGTAACCAGTCAGCAATTCTGCCAAGCACCATGCCAGGGACCAGAAGGGAAAACTAAGAGCATAGAAACATTCCTACTTATATCCAGAAAACTATAAAGTTAAAACTGTCTTCAGAGGTGCCCATGCGACTCTTTGTCTATCCGGATAAGAGATGTCCTGCTGTAGGACTCCAAATACTAGCAGGAACATTCTTGCGCTCTAAATCAGGATAGATGTGAATCCTGTAGATGAAGAAAGGCAGAGTGGATACTTCATGAACTTTGGAGGAAAAGAGTTTGGGTTTGGATTCTGATTCAGTTTCACTACTATGAATGTTAGGCAAGTTATTTAATCTCTCTGAGTCTCAACTTCCTCATGGGTAAACCCTCCACAGGACACATGTAAAAGGCACTCCACAACGCTAGCTTCTGCCCTTGGTTGAAGACAAGCTGACTTTTCACAGACTCATGACTGGAGCACTAGCATCATGAAGGCCAGGATCTGGACTCAACAGAGGCCTTGCCAACCTAAGCCAGCCTTCACATCTTTTTCCTCCTAAGCGGAGGTTGGCACAGACCTTCCAGAGACCTTCCACAGACCTCATCCCCTGCTGGGTGTGTGGCCTTTCTGGGCCATGTGATTTAAGAACCTTTTCCCACATATGGCTCCATGAGTCTCCATGTCAGTGGTGTATCAGCTTCCAGCCAGGTGTATCCCCATCTCCTCTGAGGCTCATAAAATATGCCTTACTATCTCATTAGAACCTGAGAACAAGCTGAGAGCAAGCCAGAGACTCTGACTTTCAGTTTCCCAGCAGTCAATCAGAAGTTACACTTCATTTATTTATTTATTTTTTTTGAGATGAAATCTCACTCTGTTGTCCAGGCTGGAGTGCAGTGGCACGCTCATGGCCACTGCAGCCTAGACCTCAGCTGTAACCAAAGACACACTCCACCACACCCAGCTAATTTTTTTAAAAAATTTATTATAGAGACGAGGTCTCGCCAAGTTGCTCAGGCTGGTCTCAAACCCCTGGATTCAGTCAATCTTGCCTCCGCCTCCGAAAGTGCTGGGATTACAGGCATGAGCCACCACACCCGGCTCGAAGCTACACTTCTAGGAGGCCAGATCAGGACACACACCCAGACTTCTTGACATCCAGTCTAGTCTAGAGTTCTTTCACAGAATTGCAACCACCATTCTAGGTCAGTAATACATGTTCTGTATTAATATTAATAACCGTGACAGGTGACATAACTTGGGCAAGGGCACACAGCCAAAGTGAAGGTGCCAGAGTGTTACCAAGGCTGCTGATCCAGTGCCCATATGCCAGCCTTCATGCCAACCCTCACCTGCACAGGATTATTAGGAGACACATAGCTAGAATCCAAGGATAAATACTCTAGTATCACATTTATCACTGGCAAGAGACAAAGACACCAGAAACAATTTAAATACAGAGTTTCAGAACGATTTGATGTGGTCAAACGTCAAAGGTCAACGCTCAGGCATTGTTCCTAAGAAATAAAATTCTAAGTCCCCAACTGACTGAACATACCCCCTCCTGGTCAAGAGGACCCCATAGACAGCTTGGAAGCCGAGTTCCAGGATGGGAGGCTGGACACGCCTCATGATACCCTGTCCCTCACTAACAGTCATTAGGCTTTCTTCTCTAAGGGCCAAGCAGAAACCAGCCCTTTCAAAAGACTCCACGCTGATAATACTGACCACTAGTTTATTTTCCCAGGTACAGAACAAAGTCACAAGATTAATCATTCCTTCACCCCTCCCTAGATGTCTGCTTCCTCTATTCCCTTTTTCTTCAAACATTTGCCTTATGTCAAATGTAGACAAACTGTGCACTAACAAACAAAAGTCTCACTGCTGCCCTCCCCCCTTTTTAAGAAAAATGTACACAATACTAAACCTCCTGAAACCTTCTTTGAAAAAAACAGCCACAATGCCTCTGTGACTCAAGTTTTACCTGGGCACACCCTCAAGGTGACTCAAACCTCAATGACTTGAGACTTATGCCTCAGTTACTCATTCTAGTTGTCACTTCAAATCCAGCTTTTTTATCCCTAACATTGCTCATTTACTTATTTTTTAAAAATTGAGGCTTAGTAAAATGGCTCATGCCTGCAATCCCAACACTTTAGGAGGCTGAGGTAGGAGGATCACTTGAGGCCAGGAGTACAAGACCAGCCTGGGCAACATAATGAGATCTTGTGTCTATGAAAAAAAAAAATTAGCCAGGCATGGTAGTGCACAGCTGTAGTCCCAGCTATTCAGGAGGCTAAGGAAGGAGGATTGAGCACAGGAGTTTGAGGCTGCAGTGAGCTATAATCATGCCACTGCATTCTTGCCAAGTTGACAGAGTGAGACTGTCAAAAGAAATTAAATTAAAATTGAGATAATCCGTATACTTTTCTAAGTTTTGACAACACCCCACCCAAAACAAACATCATGAGGTTGGGAGGAGGTAGCAATAAGGATGACCCCTGCCATCTCTGGGGCTGGGTTAAGTGGTACAAACATAAAGGCATACATAAGTGTTTGCCTGTCAATGCCGAGAACATCCAGGTGGTGATGAAACTGCCTATAGAAAATCAATATAGGGCCACAGGGGTAAAAGCTGTGGAAGAGAACCAAGCTTTGCAAAGTTGTAGCTGTAGTTATAAATTAACAAATCTGTTGTTTCTAAGTTTGCTTTTCTCCTTGAGCGACTGCAGTCACTTCAATAGCGAGCAATGGATTATGTTCATGTGCTGACTCCTGGGGAAGGGGGAAGTTGCCCACATGGTGGATAAACATACATATTTATATTTTCCCTTAAACAACGAGCTTAAGATTACACAAATCTACTTGATGATATCCTGAAGTGTGATGGCCAAAGGGCACGAATAAGCCACCTCTATAATGGTTTCCTGCTTGGGGGTCAGGAGCCAATGGTCATGGGACTTGCTTTATAGACAGCCTCTCTATTGTAAACCTAAGAGTGATATTTGAGTTATTTTTTAGAATTTGCATTCTGATGGACTCATGACTCTACCCAGACCAGGGAAGCTGACTCTACCGGTCCTATGGCCCCCTCCCAGAAACTGGCTTTGCATATGAAGACAATTTTGAGTCAGTTTTGACATCTCTATGACTTTATTCCCAACCAATCAGCAGCCCCTTGCCTGCCAAATTATTCCTTTAAAAATCCTAACCTGACTGGGCATGGTGGCTCAATCCTGTAATTCCAGCACTTTGGGAGGCTGAGGTGAGAGGATTGCCTGAGTCCAGGGGTTCAAGACCAGCCTGGACAACTTGGTAAGACCTCATCTTTACAATAAATTAAAAAATAAGCCAGGCATGGTAGCACGTGCCTGTAGTCCCAGCTACTTGGAAGGCTGAGGCAGAGGATCGCCTGATCACAGCAGGCAGAGGATGCAGTGGCCATTAATGTGCCACTGCACTCCTGCCTGGGCAATAGAGTGAGACTCCAACTCAAAAAAAAAATTCTAATCCTAGTCTAATCACCTGAGCCCAGGGGTTTGAGATCAGCCTGGACAACTTGCCAAGACCTCATCTATACAATAAATCAAAAAATTAGCCAGGCCCGGTAGCATTCACCTGTAATTCTGGCTACGTGGAATACTGAGGCAGAAGAATCACCTGAGCCTAGCAGGTTGAGGCTGCAGTAGCAGTGATCTGCCACTGCACTCCAGCCTGGGCAAGAGTTAGACTATGATATTAAAAAAAAAAAAGCTTAGCCAGGCTCGGTGGCTCAGCCTATAATCACGCACTTTGGGAGGCTGAGGTGAGTGGATTGCCTGAGCCCGCGGGTTCGAGACCCGCCTGGGCAACTTGGCGAGACCGCATCTCTAAAAAAAAAAAAATCAGCCGGGCATGGGAGCACATGCCTGTAATTCCGTTTACTCGGAAGGCTGAGGCGGAAGGATCGCCGGAGCCCAGCAGGTCGAGGCTGCGGTGGCCGGGAGCAGCCACTGCACTCCAGTCTGGGTGACAAAGTGAGACTCCAACTCCAAAAAAAAAAAAAGTTTTTAAAAATTCTAACCTAAAATCCTCAAGGAGACAGATCTGAGAAATATCTCCCAACACCCTCCTCAGTGGCCTTGCATTTATTAAAACTTTTCTCTATGGCAATGACTGCTGTCAGTGTATATGCAGCAGACATAAGAACCCAGTGATGGCCGGGCTCAGTGGCTCAGCCTGTAATCCCAGCACTTTGGGAGGCCGAGGCGAGTGGATTGCCTGAGCCTGCAGGTTCGAGACCCACCCGGGCAACTTGGCGAGACCTTGTCTCTACAATAAATCAAAAATTAGCCGGGTGCGGTAGCATGCGCCTGTAGTTCCGACTACTTGGAAGGTCAAGGCGGAAGGATCGCCGGAGCCCAGCAGGTTGAGGCTGCAGTGCCCGGGAGCGTGCCACTGCACTCCAGTCTGAGCGACAGAGTGAGACTCCAACTCAAAAAAAAAAAAAAAAACAAAAACAAACCCAGTGAGGCTGTAACAGTGGGTGGATACTTCTAAGAAGTATAATAAGGGGAAATGTCCCAGAAGTCATTTTTTGAGCCTTACCTCAATGTTTCCCAAGTTAATGGGAAACAGCTGTAGGGTTTTTAGTCAAATTTTAGCAATGATAAGTTTTCATCATCTGGTTTACAAATGCTGGGCTTTAGGACATGCCACCCCAAAAATGACTGCAGGGCACCAAAATGTGACACCCCAGAATACATCTCACTGGCATACTGATTATTTCAAGGTGGTTATTCTGGGAAACTGTAGACACAGGAACAGCTCTGAAAAGCTTCATTTCATTCCAGATTAAATTTACATCTATGAAAAAAATTTACATTGGTAATAAAAGTATTTGTATCAGGAAGAGAGCTGCTCCTAGACAACTGTTATCACCTGAAAGCCTTTTATCTACATAACAAGGCAACATTTTTTCATATTTCCTTTACACACCCGCCCATAACTTGTCTCCACCACCACCCAGAAGCCCCAAGTCCTTATCCCTTTCTGTAGATGAGGATGTTTTAGAAGGTTTAATCATCTGGCCCTTCTTTGGGTCTCATGTTTTGGTGGGGCTCCTATGCATGCACACATAACTAAAATGTTTTTTCTTCCCATTGGTCTGTTATATGTTAATTTAGTTTGAAGAACCTAGAAAGGTGAAGAGAAGCCATTTTTCTCCCTCCCATACACAGACCAGGAATATCCTGGGAAGGGGAGAAAGCTTTTTTCACTTGTGTTCAACTGCATCTGTCATCAGAGACTGGCCAGGCCTTCCTTATTTTCACCCAGGACCAAACCTGAGGGAGTCCCAGATGCTGATTAAACAAGTCTGCACTTGGGACAGGTGGCGAGAAGGGAAGGAAATTCTGCAGGCTGTGTTTGTTAACTCTGAGCAGCTCTCAGGCCCTGAAAGAGATCTGTTCCTCCTCCACAAAGAGTAAGACAGGCATTACTAGTGCAGATCTGTGCCTTAACCCTCTAAATCTCCAGGGAAGTATTCACTTTAATACTTCAGAATGGCTGCAAAGTATAGAAACACTTAATGGTTTAATGTTTTCTTCATCCTAGCCCACTCCTTATGAACTGACTTTAAAGGCCCTTAGGAACAGAGTAAATATTGGGAGAAAGAGGGATATATAAGAGAAATATAATAAGGGAAAAATGAAATATTTTTTATTTTGCCCATCTCCAAGGTGTGGAGAAAAGAACTTTGCCAGATGATGGATGAGAAATGCCACAAGACACCAGAGCAAGAAAGACTTCCTGTTGGCTTCATCTATGGACCCTTTCAAAGGATTACTCTCACCCTACCCCTAACCTATTCCCTGAAGATTACATACTGAACAACTTGGGTGTTAGCAGAATTATAATATAGTGCTTCTCCAAAGTAAATACTTAAGACATTTTCTAATAGGAAGCTGTGGTTCATCACTGACAAGAACAATGGTAGGATGATACAGTTCATCTGTAGTCATTCATTAGAAATATTAATACTATGTTTTTTTTGTTTTGTTTTGTTTTGGATTTGGCGTCTCACTCCGTCGCCCAGACTGGAGTGCAGTGGTCGCTCCCGGCCACCGCAGCCTCGACCTGCTGGGCTCCGGCGATCCTTCCGCCTCAGCCTTCTGAGTAGCTGGAACCTCAGGCGCACGCTACCACGCCCGGCTAATTTTTTTTGATTTATTGTAGAGATGAGGTTTTGCCTGCCCAGGCGGGTCTCGAACTCGCGGGCTCAGGCAATCCACTCACCTCAGCCTCCCAAGGCGCGGGATTACAGGCTGAGCCACCGAGCCCGGCTAATACTATGTTTTATGCATACAGGTCTAATAGAGTTTGAAAGAGATGGTAAAGTCTGCGTAACTATCTAATAATACGCTATTTTTGTCACAGATGTTGTACAAACATATGGCCAAATTAACTTCCAAGTTGCTGAAAACTATGTAACTGTTTTTAGCTAGATGGAAAAGGAGTGTGATAGAACTTCACATTTTGAATTCTATTATTAGTAGTAATGGCATTTCCTTATTGTTTCCACAAGTTTAAAGTAAGGGGGCTGATCCCTTTTTTCCTGGGATTAAACAATTCATTAGTTTATGCTAAGATATTTCTCAAAGTTTAAAGTAATATTTAACTACTAAATATATACTATTTGGAAATGAGAATGGGAGTGGGTTTATTGCGCAGTTTGGCTGACAGGTGAGAAGTCTGAATTATTGTTGTAGTCAATTCATAAAACTAAAATTTAAAAGTTGGCAGAGATCCATTTTCTTGCACCACTTGTGATTAAATTATTGAGATTGCCTTAAGATGCTTTGAACAATATGAAGCCTATATTAGATAAGAGGGGAAAAAACATTATCTTCCCAAGTGGGCATGGAACAGGAAATCTTTATTTTGTCAAGTATATAAAAATACTCTGTTTTTTTGAGTGCTGGATGCTCTCCATGTAAGAATCATCCAATTGTTCTTGTAGTAGTCTTTTATGGGGCTAAAAGGCAGAGAGGAAACTGCCACACATACCTAGAATCTCCATTCTTTTATGCCCAGCAGAGACAGCTGAACCGTCATGAAAACAACAGAATAGTCCAGGCTCAGCGGCTCAGCCTATAATCCCAGCACTTTGGGAGGTTGACGCAAGTGGATTGCCTGAGCCCGCGGGTTCAAGACCGGCCCGGGCAACTTGGTGAGACTCATCTCTACAATAAATAAAAAATTAGCTGGGTGTAGTAGCACACGCCTCTAGTTCTGGCTACTTGGAAGGCTGAGGCAGGAGGATTGCCCGAGCCCAGTGGGTTGACGCTGGGGTGGCTGTGAGAGTGCCACTGCACTCCAGTCTGGGCTATGGAGTGAGAGCCCAACTCAAAAAAAAAAAAAAAAGAAAAAAGAAAACTACAGAATACCAAGAAAGTAAGTCCTTTAAAGCAGCCATCCCAACCTTTTTGGCATCAGGGATTGGTTCTGTGGAAGACAAGTTTTCCATGGACAGGGGCGAGAGGAGTAATGTGCAGTCAAACCTCGCTGCTCATGTCAATTTGTCCTTGCAGCCACTCCCCAGCACTAGCAGCACCACCTTAGCTCCCCCTCAGATCATGAGGCATTAAATGCTTGTAAGGAGTGTGCGACCTAGATCCCTCACATGCACAGTTCACTATAGGGTTTGAGCTCCTGTGAGACTCTAATGCCACCGCTGGCCTGACAGAAGATGGAGCTCCCTCGTCCACCACTTACCTCCTGCTGTGCAGCCTGGTTCCTAACAGGCCATGGACTGATACTGGTCCACAGCCCAGGGGTTGGGGACCCCTGCTTTAAAGCATCTAAAGGTGAGGCGAGGTAGAAGAAGGAAGCTATAAAACAAAGGAAATCAGAAGGCATCAGACTTCCCAGCAATACTGAGAATGAGAAAACGGTGGCACACCACCTTGTAAATTGAGTGAAAATAAATTTTAATTTGGAACTCTATACCCAGTCAAACTACCTATCATGTTTGAGGAAAAAGACATTTTCAGCCGGGCTCTGTGGCTCAGCCTGTAATCCCGACGCCTTAGGAGGCTGAGGTGAGTGGATTGCCTGAGCCCACAAGTTCGAGACCCGCCTGGGCAACTTGGCAAGACCTCATCTCTACAATAAATCAAAAAATCAGCTGGGCATGGTAGCACGTGCCTGTAATTCCGGCTACTCGGAAGGCTGTGGCAGAAGGATCACCAGAGCCCAGTGGGTCGAGGCTGCAGTGGCCAGGAGCGGCCACTGCACTCCAGTCTGGGTGACAGAGTGAGACTCCAACTCAAAACAAAAAAAGCCATTTTCAGATAGGCAAGGACTCAAAAAATGTATCCATAATGTACTCTTTCATGGAATTTACAGAATGTACTTCAGCAAAATAGGAAAAGACAGAAAGAAGAAGACAGAGGATGTAGAAAATGGGATCCAAGACAGAAGACTGGTGAGGAAAGGTCTGAGAGGACTATTATATATCAGATTTGGAAAATAAAGAGTGTCCTAAGGGAGAACAGAGGGAAGACTCCAGGTTAAAAGGTGAACCGGTAGACTATTTGATACGTAGAGATGTGGAAAAAGTACTCTCAGCTTTTGAAGTCTAAAGGAAAAAAATCAACAGCAAGAAATTGAAAATTAAGCAAATGAAAAAAATGAGGCTCTTATTAACTACTTTAAAAACAAGTTGTGTAGAAAGCAAGATAAATCGCAGAACACTACTTGGAGCAAAAGTAAACAATACTGTATGGTAATAATGATGTTAACACTAGCTACTAATTTAGCAAAAATTATTATAAGTAGCTCCCTTGGAAAGATGGAGAAGGGTAGGAAAACTACTAAAGCCTTACGTACTATGTCCTGAGGCTATTAGCTACAGGGGACCAGAATATTCTACCCAAAATATACCATCTTGGCCTAGGGATAATTTTGAGGAACAGCAGGCATATGAGAAGCTCTGAGAAGAGAGAAGCTACCTTTGTGTAAGTGTAATGTACATCTACAAAGGAAAACTCCACTTGTAAGGGTGTCTCTTCATTTCCTTACAAGGAAGGAAGAGAAAAATGTCTCTAAATCACAAGAGAACATTAACAATGGAGAGGGCAAAGCTGCACAGTAAGCCATTCCTTTAATTACCATAATTTTCCTGGTCACCACCCCATAACTCAATTCTCTCACCCCTTTTTTCTTTTATTTACCTAAAAATGGTATTTAAGCCTGAATTCTGAGCCACCTCTTTGAGATCTTCACATTCCCCTGAATGGCTCCCATTTATATATGAGATACACGTTAATACACTTCTACTTGTTTTTCTAATCTGTCTTTTGTTACAAGAACCCCAGACCTTAGAAGACTGGAGGGAAAATTATTTTTTTCCCTTGCATAGGTAATGTCTGTTGTGGAATCAAAAAGTAGTATATGATTTAAACTGCATAAAATATTACTCCAGAATGAATAAAATGTTATTTAAAAGCAAGCAAGCCCCCTGAACTGGCCAAAGGAAACATGTGAATAATCCAGCCAGTTTCAAATCTCTGAAACTAAAAAATCCCGCTGCTCTGGCAATCTTAGTCTATTTTATGCTGCTGTAACAGAATACCTGAGACTAGGTAATTTATAAATAACAGTGATTATGATCTGGAGGGTAGGAAGTCCAAGGTCAAGGGGCTAGCATCTGACAAAGGATTTCTTGTTGAACCATCCCGTGGCAGAAGGCAGAAGGGCAAGAATGCATGTGCACAGGGGTGGGAAAAGGGACTTAACTCATCCTTTTATCAGAAATCTACTTCAGCAATAACTAACCCACTCTGGAGATAACAGCATTGATCCATTCATAAGGACAGAGCCCTCATGACCTAATCACTTCTTAAAAGTCCTTCCTCTCAACACTGCTGCATTAGGAATTAATTTTCTAACACATGAACTACTTTGGGGGACACTTTCAAACTACAGAAGAATCAGACACCTGGTCTTGCTAGTTTACAGGTTGATGTTACTAACTGCTGAAGTTCTAATTTGTCATTTGTAGAAGTAGGCTATAATTTATCTGCTGTCTGGAAGCTACAAAATAAATGGATGGTATAAACCACTGTAGGGCAGCCTTCAACTAATATATTGAGAGTTGGGCAGGGCCAGGCCCTGCCTGCACTTAAAAAAGATCTTTGAGCCGGGCTCGGTGGCTCAGCCTGTAATCCCAGCGCCTTGGGAGGCTGAGGTGAGTGGATTGCCTGAGCCCGTGGGTTCGAGACCCGCCTGGGCAACTTGGTGAGACCACATCTCTACAATAAATCAAAAAAAAAAAAATTAGCCGGGCATGGTAGCACACACCTGTAGTTCCAGCTACTTGGAAGGCTGAGGCGGAAGGATCACCTGAGCCCAGCAGGTCAGGGCTGCGGTGGCTGGGAGCGGCCACTGCACTCCAGTCTGGGCGACAGAATTATACTCCAACTAAAAAAAAAAAAAAAAAAAAAAAAGATCTTTGAACATCTGACTTACATGGTAGACAAGAGCACCACAAGAGTGACTTGAAAGAGCCAGGACTGCCTCGTAATGTGATACCCACAATGCAGGGTCTGCATCCTGCAAGCACTGCCCTGCTAAGGTGGAAAGTCCTTTAGCTCTTAGACCACCTACAAACAGCAGGCCAGACCCCAACAAACGAAGGTTAATTATGAAGGATTTCAATTCTTTGAGGACTTTCCTTACATGCCCTACTTAGCACAGGTAACTAAAAGTGCCTGTAAAAAACTGACTGGTATGAGCTACTCCTTAAATGTCTTGTAGAATTCTGCTGGAAAGCCATCTGGTCCAGGGCTTTTTTTTGTAGGTAGTTTTCTTATTACGTAGTCAATTTCCTTGATTGTTATTGGTCTAGAAACCATCAAGAGAGCAGGGAGACAGCCTACAGACTGGGAAAAAGTATTTGCCAACTCCAGGTTGGACAAGGGCTTAACATCCTGGATCTACAGGGAACTCAAACGTGCGGAAAAGGGGTGAGAGAATTGAGTTATGGGGTGGTGACCAGGAAAATTATGGTAATTAAAGGA
>CAUYQG010181241.1:0-22160 GCA_963574415.1 Tarsius wallacei
GAAAACGTTGCAAAATTAATAACACCCTTATCCACTGCACCTGCATAACTGGCTATATTTGCTTCTGTAAAATTGCTTGCTTTCCCACACTAGCAAAATAATGCGATAAGAGCCCCAGAACATCCCAAGTTCTATCTTTACCTCACTAGAATGTAAGTCTAAACTACTTAAGGCAGCCCTGTGTTGCAGCTGGTGGTCCTTGCTTTGGAATTCGTTATCCAGCAAGTGGCCACTGGCCATGGCCGAATCTGGCTAATAAAACCTCTCCTTTGTTACTTATAACTTTGTGTCGGTATCTGTGATTTAAGCTCTCGGACCCTACTTCAGCAGTGGAGGTGGGTGGGGCTGCAGTCTTCCCCTCCCACATTCCTATGGTCAGAGAGATCTCCTCTGGAGGGGAGGTACAGTATTTGCTCTTCCCCAGGTATGTACTCACCGAGGGGTGGCAGTGCCCCAGCCAGGCCTTCCTGGAATGGAGTTCTCCTATCGTGACTGACATCCAGGCTCCGCCTAGGTTTGTCTTCTCAGTCATGGCCCAGCTGTGTGGGTCTGATGTTCAGTGGATTGCTGGGGAGGAGGAGGTTTGGGTCAGCCCCAGACTCACTGCTGATCTCTTTGGAGTTCTTCTTCATCCTTTTCTAGCCACACCCTTGGTCCCGCAGCTGGATCAAGATAGGGGGTGGGGTGCCTGGAGCTCAGCACTTGTCAGGTCCCGCCAAAGTTTGTGCTTTCAGGATATTCCCTCTGGGTCACAATCAATCCCTGAATAGCTAGTCTGCTAGTCACAGAGATCAGGTCTGTTGCCCTGTGGTGAGCAAGTCAGAGCAATCTCCTGCCCTGCCTTCAAGGTGGTGGTGGGGTGCCTCTCTTGTCTTCTTCCATGGGACTTTGTCTCTGGACTCCCTCTGCAGTCCCTGCTGCCAATGCCTTGGCAGACACTGAATTGGTGAGGCAAAACCAGGAGTTGGCAGTTTCTCTTCTGCTGAAATGGTGAGGGAGAGCCTGGGGCAATGTTTTCTCCCCACCGCTTTTTTGCAGAATAACTTTTGTCCATTAAAAAAAATATATTGGCACTTGGCTTCTGCAACCTGGGAAGAGCCAGGGACAAGTACAGAAGCTGCAGCCCCAGCTGTTGCACCAGGGACCTGGCCACTTGCTCACAAGCCCCCACTTAGACAGTCTGTCTCAGCATTTTCTTCCCAGGGAGAGTATGTTGATTAAAAAAAAGGAAAGAAAAAGAAAATGGTGTTTGGCTTCTGCATCCTGGGAATTGCTAGGGTCCAAGCCTAGCGGCTGTGGCACCAGTTGCTGTACCAGGACAGCCCTGGCTGCTAGCTCCCAAGCCCTCACTTAGCCACTCACATGCCCACTCACTCACCAGCACATACACAAAATTTTCCGTACACTCACTCACTTACACCAGGACTTGCATAGTCCAACTGGCTTGACCGCCATCTTCCTGATCCCTGGTTTTGTTTCTTGATTGAGTTATTTAAGGTCACCATATTCAATTTGTGTGCCAAAAGGGCCAGTGTCAGAAGGCATAACTGTTAGTAACAGTTCAAGAATGGTGATTTGTAACACGCCAAAGGACCAATTCAAGTTAGAAGCTGTTTCATCAAACCTTCTGAACTATAGTGGTAAGGAAATTAAGTTTTTCTTACATAATGCAAAAATATTTTTAAAAATTTTTTCATTTACTATTGTCACACGTATAGTAACATATATATATATATATAGTATATATAATATATACAATCTATGACTATAACAAATATGTGTCTATTATATAATTGTTCTCTTTAATAGATTTACCTGGAAGTAAACTATTTTCAAAGCAATCTTCTTATACAGCTATATAGGCTATTCTTATAAAATTATTCTCCTGATATAAATATATATTTTATATATATATATAATATATATATAATCTAATTTTTGAGAGAAATTATTTGAATAACAAATACAGGATCAATATCAAGGTAAACTATAATGGAAATAGTTCAAAACACATTTGACAATTTTTTTGAAATCAAGTTAGACTAAAATATAATTTAGAAAATATATAAATTCAAGTTGTCCTCAGTAATCCTATGGATATTTATCGACAAGACAGAAAGATTATTATAAGAATAAAGATAATGTTTTTGGTGGAAATATGTGTTAAATGAAGTAGAATTTTTCATGACAGATAAATTATGGAAGATTTTATTCTCAAATGTTTTCTGTAATACTGTTGTCACCTTAAATTTTCAATTAAAATTATAAATACGATTAATACAATTTCTGTGGAAAATTTCATAAATGAGATGCATTTTTATTTCAAAAAAAGTTTTTGATAAAGTAATAGAACGCATATATACAAGATTATGAGTCACTGTTTCTGGAAGGCAATCATTTCATCTTCTGATACTTAAAAGTCATGCTCCAGTGATCCTCTAGATAGGTGGGCTGCATGAACTGGGTACCCACTGGCAGTACCAGGCTTGCCAAGAAGGTACTGGTATCTCTAGGAAGCAAGGCTGTGCTGTCTTCTCAGCTGTTCTCCTTCTGCTGTGTTCATGCTTTAGGGTCATTGAAAAGAGAATAAAATTTCGGTCCCCCCAAAATAAATAATGTATATTGATTTAAATGATTAAAAATAGCAAAATCCATCTTTCAAATGCATAATGGAATAATCTGTCTTTAATGATAAAATAATCCATAGATAAAGACAATAATCCAAACCTTCTAGAAATTTTCAGTCTAATAAAACTAACATTTCTTTACTGCAAGAGAAAACCTAAAAGTTGATTTTAAAAATACATCCTTCCTTTTGATTATTTTATTTTAATTTTTAAAGTTATCTTTGTCTTTTTATTTTAAAAATAATACATACATTTCTAAATATTTAAAGAAATTGTTCAGTGAACACTAGGGGCCACCTAGACCCTCGGTTCCTTAATTTTGATTATCTGAGGTGAGCAGAATTTCTGAATTTGTATGTATTTTTCCATCCATATGCTATAAACTTCTAATTATGGCTTTGTTCAGGTATGAGTATATTTGTTGGATAAATTTTGTTGTAGAAATTTTTGGTTAAGTGTTTAAATCAGGGAAGTTTAGGTTTCATTGCAGTAACCAGCAATTCTAAAGTCTAAGAGTCTTAAAAGAATATTTTTGTTGCCTCACGCTATTTGTTTACCATGGTCATTTGAGATTTCTGCACTGCCAGATTAACAAAGCAGTTCATAACTGGAAGATTGTTGGTCACGATTAATGTATAAAGTGAACCTTCTTCTCAGATATGCAGAGTGGCAAAAAATTTGAGTTGTCCTACTGTGCAGATTTCCAGCTGAGATCAAACTGCCTTCTTATTTCAGCTCTCATACCTTTTTAAAGTTTATTTAGTATCACTTATTTTAAAACATTTTGTGATTTTTTTTTGGTCGTTGTTCATGGTTTTGCCATTTAAAATGGACCAAAGTGTAGTGCTGAAGTGCTGTCTATACTCCTATGCACAAGGAGGCTGTGACGTGCCTTCGGGAAAAAATACTTGTTAGATGTGCTTCATTCAGGCATGAATTACAATGCTATTCACCATGAGTTCAATGTCAACACATCAGTAACACAGTGCATCTAGAAAAAAGAAAAGGAAATGTGCCAATCTGTATGTGAAGCTGATCTAGAAAGTGCTCAAATAACATCTATACTATTAGGATTCACGACATGTAGTAGTATTTAAAGTTATGTGAAAGATTTAAAATGGTTAGATTTGTGAATTCACTAAAGGATGACCAATAAAAGCAGTGGAATGTGTTGTTATGAGGTTGAAAACGCAAAAGATATATAGTCATGCTGCCCAGGGTGATGAAAATGTTAAACTCTTCTTGGCTAGTGTTTTTTATAAATAAATACTACATGGAATTAATTATTTATAAGAAATATATATTAAATAAGGTGTTTTTCAGCAAAAAGCCACACAATAAAGTATTATTAGTTGTACTGATTGACTGATGAAAATGTTGTGACCAGAGGCTTCTAGAAAGAAACCTAAGAGTGTATTTCTCCTAGGAGCAATGACTTTGTATTTGCCATTTCATTGTTCATGGAGACTTTATATAACACAATTACTGTGAATAATGAGAGTGGCTACAACTTGCATTTGCCCTTAAAGCCCAGAAGTGACACATATCATTTCATCTCATGTTTTATTGTCCAAAGCAAGTCACATATTCACTACTGTTTCAATAAGAGCAGGAAGAATAATATTCCTACAGGCAAGAAAACTGGATATTGGTAAGCTGTAATATATCTACCAAAAGAGATTTGGGGTGGCTATAGTTGCTCGAATAAGGCAGTATTCCCAACACCGTTTGGGAATGTCTGCTTCACCACACATTCACCTACTGACATTAGTAAGGTGTCAAAAGCAGGTCAAGTGTTGCTTTTCTTTTTCTACAGCCTGTGTAGCTTCCTAGACATACACTACTGACAAAGAGAAATAATACTGTCCCTTCGAGAGTTTCCTTTGAGGAATGTTTCTCCATTGTCATTCTTTTTGGTTTGTTGGATTGCTTCTCCATCTGTTATGCATGAGGAAATATTAGGGGAAGATTATTTGTGTTTAGCAAAGTAAGATTAGCTGTATTTATATTTATTCTAGTTTAACTTATCTAGATGCATAACTTTTTAAAAATATTGAACATGCTTAAGGTCTTAGGTTTATTTTGAAATGTGGCAGTATACATGAGCCATTGCAAGGTTGCTGAAGAAGTAGATTCTAGCCCTGATATCTTTACTTTATTAATCTCATATAAATATATATTTAGGAAATTATTTTCTAGAAGAGTAAGTGGTTCTAACATTACCCCTAATTCGCTAGGTGAGGACTCAGAACCTTCCTTATTGCTTGTTCTATCAATTATTAGCTGAGGTATATCAGTCTCCTTTTAGATTTTATTTATAATTTTAGTTTTTTTCAATTGTTGCTTACATATTTTGAGGCCATGTTATTCATTGGGAAGAATTTTAAAATTATATGTCATAATGATGAATTGAAATTTTTATTTCAAAAAAAATTTTTTTTCTTAAGGTATGTTTGTTTGAATCTAATAATTTTGATTAGTATTTGCATGACATATACTATTCCATTATCTTAGCTCCACCTTTTCTGTTACTTTATGTTTAAAAAGTATTAGAAAGCATTTTATAAGTTGACAATTTTTGTCTTTTTACTGGAATATCAACTGTATTTACATTTAATGCAATTACTGACACATTTGAAATTATTCTACCATCATACTACATGCTTCCTTGACCCCGCTCTCCACAAACTGTAATTGTTTAACCTGATGGGTACAGACTATTAGTTTTCAGTTTCTCTGGTGTGTTTCAAATTTTAATTCTCTGTGTCAGCTGAGTTACAGAGAATGCATGCAGAGCCCTTGAGAAGCCCCCTTCATTTGGATTATTATAGGAGGAAACTTTTCTTTCCTTGCCCTTTTGGGGTGCTAATATCTCACTGACAAGCCTTTCCAAGGAAATCCTGCCTGTGAGGATTCCATCTTTACCTTTTTAATAATTTTGTGAGGTGACTGACCTTACAGAATTCAAGACACATTTCTTATTCTCTTGCATGGATGAACTAACATTTCACTATCAGATGAGGGAGGTTTTGACACCTACAATATCGTTCTCAGCCTTTGCGAACTTAGCCAAAATCAAGATGGAAAGAGTATAATTTTAAACTCCTGTTACACTGAGAATGTGCTGGCATCCCTAGATATTCTTTTTAATAGGATTGCACTTTTAAACTTAAGGATTTTCACAGACTCTTGAGTTTCCTTTAATATCATTTGTATAGATTGAATTGCAGCCATTTTCTTTTATATTAACAGTATAAAATATTCTTTATAAAAAGTATGTCAGAACAGAGTAAATCTG
Source organism: Tarsius wallacei (assembly GCA_963574415.1). Classification (NCBI taxonomy): domain Eukaryota; kingdom Metazoa; phylum Chordata; class Mammalia; order Primates; family Tarsiidae; genus Tarsius; species Tarsius wallacei. The sequence goes on from CAUYQG010181241.1 coordinate 5,926, forward strand.
ATTTCATTAAAATTACAATTCAAGAGTTCAAGGCCATCCTAAAGATTATGCTAATAGAATGAGCTTTAGATTTGTGGAAGTTCAGCAAAAAACCCCTAACTGCAATTTGCAAAAGACTGGTGGCAATATGACGCACTCCTAAACACTACAACTGAAAAGATTATTTTTGTTACAAATTAACTAATCCCTGCCATAGGCCAAATGAATTGTCTTAATGACTTTTCAAACTTGTGATTTCTGCACCATAGCTTTTGTACAAGGGCAAAAATCCATCTGTAACCAGCATGCAAACCACTTGTCTGCAGACTCTGTTTTAATTGACTTGTGCACGTGTTTTCTCTTTCACATTCTATTTTTCTCTGTTATATATAAGAATACATACATATTGAACTAGAAGAATAACTACTTGTGATAGCTAGACAGTTCCTCTCTTTCCGTTAGATGATTTTGATTGGTTTGTAGAGGGTTGTGGGACAATTACTGGCTATATTAATATTTAAGTTCATGGGTAGAGGTACATTTAACTTAGTAAAGGGAAGATACAACATTATTAAAAATAAAAGGAAAAGTATTTCTTGATTTTATAATAGAGACAAAGAATTCTACAATTTTATTTGAGGACAATATTTGTGGGTAATAATAAAAAGTAAATTTGAATTTTTTTTTTTTACTTAAGACTTACCAGCATCTACTAAATCCTTGTGTACTCTGCTGGCATTCAGCAAGCATGAGTTGTATTGGAATTAAGCAGTAGAAGAGTGGTTCTGGCATTGCTTTTGGAATATCTGAAAGAGCATGGTAGCCTACCACTTTGGTTTGATTTTCTATCATCTTCTGCTCTCCAATGAAGACCAACTTTGCAAACAGATTTCCTAGAATTTGCAAGCTGAAGTGGTTTTCACTTTGCCTGCCAAACTGACATTGATTCTGTACACTTACTCCATTTTTAGCAACCTTTGTCACTTTTAATGGTTTCTCATAGCCCTGGAAAATGAGGACATAAACCCTCTTCAATCTGAAAACTTAGTGTGGCAAATGGAAGGCAAATTGAGAGCTAGATATTTGGGTTTATGGATTTTTCTTCCTCCAATATACATCAGTTTGTCTAGGGGGCAAGAAAAGGCACTTCTCAAGTTCATGCTCAGATACTCCAAGTGTGTGGCAGAAAGTAGAGAAAGGCAGCTTCTCTGACACAAAACTTGCAGTAACATTTATTATTTTTAGCTCCCTACATAGATGAGTGGAGAGAGGCTTAAGTTCTTTAAGGCTTTTTTTTTTTTTTGGCATGGTTACATGGAAAGACTATTCCTTTCACAAGTTTCTTAACTTTGTTCTTAAAAAAGAATGGGTCATGTATCTCCAGGAGTTGCCAGAGGAAATAGCAGTGAACATTATTTTCTAATGCACATTTCCAAGAAGCATCTTAGAGTATAATTAGCATTCAGAAAGAGCCTTTTTTTATTTATAAAGAATCTATAAGATTACCAACTGTTCCATTTCCTTATTTAATTAATAAGGAAATTGCTAGTCCAAAATAACTAGATGATTTGTTCATGGACACACAGCTAATTTGCGACACATTTTGATACCCAATGCTTTGTCTTTTAACAAAAGTATACCTGCCACTTTGGGGTTGACTTTTTTTCTTCTGCCACCACTGTGCTACTTCTTAACATTGAATGGAATATCTGAATCTTGTGGTACAACAGAAAGAACTTAAGACCTATGCCTAAACTAGTCCTGTGTTTGAATTTCAGCCACTGTATTTAATGACTGTGGCCTCTTAAAACTGATCAAATTTTTTATAAATATTAGATTCAGATTGCCAATCTGTAAAATGGGGATAATAACACTAAAGTTGAATGATTGTTATTATGTTGGGAAAAATGTATCTGTAGTGCTCACTAAATAATAGCTTCTCAATAAATAGTATATATCGTCACCAATATCTATGTATATTATTTATATTTTTGTGTTATACTTCAAGCAAGCTATATTACCAGCAACATGAATGAGAAGACATATGTAGAGCAGAAAAAACAGCCATAAAAGTAACTCAACTTTAGAGAGGATTTTTGGGGGCGAGGTATTTAATAAACTGTATCAGAAAGTCAATGTAAGTTCTAATGAAACAGGTATGAGTATAAAGTATAAGGCTGAAACATTAGATTGGCATGACAAATGTAAATATAGGAGAGGTTCAGAGAAGGACAGTTCCTTGTCCCACATTGAGTTATGGCCTGGGTAACCAGTTCATTCACAATGGTCCCCACTAATGCAGCTGCAAGAGCTAAGGTTCTGTACACAGCTCTTCCCAATAGGAAAGAAGGATTCTAGGAAGGAGACCGAGGCAAAAATCAAGTTTCTCAAAATGGTTCAACATGTAATAAAGAGGACAGGAAATGTCAAAGTGCAAAGATTATACAAACCTTCTGTGCTTATTCCTAGAACAACATACAATGAGCCTACTGATAGCAATTTAACTCCATCTGTGGAATGATGAGAATTCTGATCTAATTATAATCCAGCAAGAATCTTCTTGGAAGCTAGAAAAGGGCTGAGCCTGCAGATACCATTACTATCTAGCCAGCCTGTGAGGATCTGAGGAAGACAGGAGTTAACAGGATACAGAAGAGACCGAGACAGAAGCATGTTCATTGTCACAGAACTTACTCCAGTAAAAAGTGAAAGCCAGTTAGACAATCAGTTTTCAGCGATTGCCGCCTCTTTCTCTTTGGCCTCCCCAATCTTCTCCAGGTCAAAGTAGCTTCTACCTGTTCACAGATGGCTGAAAGGACTCCTGGGTAACTGGGTATCTCTCCAAAGTTGCAGAGACTCCAGATCTGCTCCATATGTGTTGTGTTAGGGGTGTGTGTACAGGTTTGTGTGTGTGTGTGTCTGCAGTTTCATGTGTTGCAGCAGGAAGGGACCAGTGGAGGGAGGGGAATGGAATGATAGCTTTATTTCTGAAATAGAAATAAAATTGTTTCCACCAGAATACTTGGTTCTCTTACAGTGATGTATCACTTAACCATGGAGATATGTTCTGAGAAATGTGTCTTTAGGCAATTTCGTTGTTGTGCAAACATCATGGAGTTTACTGACACAAACCTAGACAATATAGCCTACTAAAAACCTAGGCTATTCCGCATAGACTACTGCTTTTAAACTACAAACCTGTACAGCATGTTACTGCTGTACTGAATACTACAGGCAACTGTACCACAATGGTGTTTGTGTATCTGAGCATAGAAAGAATACAGAAAAAATATGGCATTATAATCTTATGAAATCATCATATATGTCTGTTTTGATCAAAACATTGTTATGAGGCACATGATTGTGTATGTATAAACTATGTAATTATATCTATCATATCTATCTACCTAATCTATCATCCACAATCTTCATCATCAACACTCATTTACTCCAGTGAAATGAAAGTCAGGAGAGTTTTTAAGCATTAGAGTAAGCTAGAAAAAATAACTGAAGGACTTTAGCAGAGAGATTGGACAATGTAATTAGGCCATCTGTGTTTGCTAATTGGTGCTTATTGGACTTACGTCTCTACCCTCCCTCTCACAGAGATTAAGAGATAGGAGCAGGGCCCTATCTTTTTTAATGATTACATTTCAAAGGATAGTGCCAAGGTCCTTGAGACAGGCATTCCTGAGCTGAAAAGCTGACCAGAGGCTGGGAGATTTACATCTCTAGGTGGCAGAGAAAAAGTTTATAATTGCAAGTTTTCTAAAGTAAATGCTCTAGGACAAGGGAAGGCAGGGGAAATTTGTCCAAAGTTTAATAAAGCTTAGGGGAAAATTAAGGCCGTCTTGGTGTGTGTGTGTGTGTGTGTGTGTGTGTGTGTGTGTGTGTGTGTGTATTGTAAGATTTGTGAGTATATATCCATTTCAGTGAGTTGGTGAACCTTAAGCATGACTAGAATGGAATGAGTATTCTAATTCTCATAATAAGCTATAAACATTTAAATATATTTCTACTATTCTGCTTTAAAAAATAATTATTGGTTAAAATTTTAAAAGGTAAAACGTAGAAGAGTAAGAAAACTTTCACTCAAGGGACGCACATAGACTTATCACTTGGTTAATGACAGTAAAAAATTCAGTTTCGAAGGGGAATCCTCCCCCTTTCAAACACAGGTACTTACAAGCCTCATACACTATTAGTGAGATAAAGCACAGACCCCTCTTACTTGTCTTCCAGGTCCCCTTAAACATGGAAATAAAGAAAGATTATGAGTTCCTTCAAGGGAAACGCCACTCATTTAGGAAGCCCTGAGAAGCAAATCAACAACTTAATAAGCAAAATATTAATAGTAGCATAAAATAGTAACCAAAAAAGTTAGAATCATAGACTGTTTGGTTCCCCTGGAGAAACTAAAGATAACATCTTAACAGATGTTCTGGTGTTATTTTCCAACCCCCAACAGATCCACTGGCAAGTAGAACTCAAATTAGAAGAAACTCCATGTCAATACAGAAGAGAGAAAGGACACAATATGAAGTAAGTATTATCAGACTTACTGGCATATAAAGAAGCATGGAAGTGACTACAAAATCTGGACAGGATTTCACATAAATGTATGTTGTAAAGTAGAAGGGACATAAAACTTATCTCCTTGAGATACAGGAGGACCCACTTTTTGATTCTCCTGTATTTCTTGTGAATGACTTCGAAATTAATCTCAGAGGTAAGTGTTTATAGTTTCAGTGATCAGAAGGCTCAGGATCTTATACTGAAAATTAAAAGTTTGAGCCTTTTACAGGGTCTTTTATGTTTTCAAGAATATGCTCTAAGGAGGAAATGGTGAGGAACAAAGTACCTTCTTTGTTTTTATTAAGCAAATAAAGTATGGTCTCTGCTGACAAGGTGAATGCTAGATTGTTCTACAGAAGAAAGAAGAGGAGGGAGGGAGAGAAGGCTAACAGGAGTAAAAATAGGGCAAGACAGAAGGAGGAAGGAGACTGAATGGACAGGAGGGTCAGTGTTGAAAAAACTGAATTATGCCCCACAGTAAATTGGGCACCTGCTCATTACTCCAGGTGAGGTTCCTGGGAGTAGCAGGAACCTTAAATCCTTGTTCCTTAAATCCTTAAATCCTGTGAAAAGACAAAGAAGAATTACTCCCACAGACTAGGAGCAATTGTCCGCAGGTTCAAACCTGAGATAAAGTACAAGTATTGTGAAAAGGTTGCTATTGATTTCCTGTTGAGACTGATAATCTTCCCTAGGCAAACAATGGGAGCCATGGCACCACAAAGTTATAGCAAACTTTCTCAGGAGAGAGAACTATGATCATTCTCTCCTCATCGCTCTTCTGTTCCTCAGCCACTGCTCACTCTCTCTCTCTACATATGACTGAGTCTTTTTAAAAAGTGGTCTCAATCCTAATCTCACATACAGGATGGTAAAGGAGTATATTGCCAGAATCTGCCAGTGGAACATTCAGAGGTTCCTTCTCACACATACCCATGTACTGCATACCCTGATATGGGTATAGGGAGCTGGGGCTGTGATGGTCATTCAGTGGTTGGTGATCTCCTGAGATGGGTGTAGAAGGAATGACTTTTCTCCATAAGGCAGGTATGAGAAAGAAGATGCATTCACATTTTCAGCATCATATCAGATTTGATAACAATTATGGTCATTATTTTGAACTTATTTTTAAAAATTCCCTCAAATTCCACATTGATCCAAAACATAAACTGTCAGAATCTGAACACTTTGGAAATAAGGTTCTCTTTTGTAATAGTTTTTTTTTTTTTTTTTCTGGATGAGTGTAGAGAATTCTTTTTATAAGTATTTCAATTATGATTTGTAGAAAAGCTTTTTTCTCTTATAAAAAAAACCCAAATATTTGTTTTTTACCATAGTATACACTTTCCTCCAGATAATTTTCTATTGCATCAGTGCCAAAGGAAATGATTATATTTTAAACACTGTATATAAAATTAAAGAGATTCATTTTAACTTACTAGTTTAGATAACTTGTTTTATAATTAAAATTTACCATTTCCATTAATAAACTCATCTTTTGTTGCAGGTAAAATATTACTTATGAAATGTAAGTATTCTGTTTCCAGACGCTCTTTTATTTGCTACAGAGAGTGAGAAATTTTATTTTTTATCTGTCATTACCACCTGGGCCTTGAAATTTCTCAGTTTGGTAGACTATGAATGTAATTCACCAAGTAGCTATATTATAAGTATTTTTAACTTAACATTTCCCTGAACAATTGTATAGCTGGGACAGTTAATAAAAATGAATTTTAATTGACAAATAATAATTGTATGTATTTCTGGGGTACAATGTGATGTTTTGATACATGTTTCAAGGTGGAATCATTAAATCAGTCTAATTAACCAAAATTCATCATATGGAGTAAAATAAATCCCAAAACTCAAGCACAAATAAAAATTCTCAAGCACTCCTATCTAGTTACTAATCCTTTACTTGTTCATTTAGTCAGATAAAAAAACCAAAACACTTCTTTATGCATAGTTTCCTCCAGATAAACTTCTGATGTTTGTACCTGACAGCCCTGGGTTCAATCAGTGTCTATTAAATTCAGTGTCTTTGTTTCCCTTGCCTATACGGGGAGCTCTGATTATATATTTACAACTTTTAGAAAGCTGTTTTGCTAGAGTCACAGAGAAAGAGTTCAGGTCTAATGTAATGAGTAATAAGAAACATTATCAGCTAAACTGGAAGGCAGTCAGAGATGCAGGTCTATTTATGTTTTCTTGAATTGCTATTGCCTGGTGAGAGACCAAAATATGACACCCCAAATATGAATATATGTGTAGCTGAAGATACTTAAGAAGAGCCAGATACAGAAAAGCTTTCTGTCCTCCCTCTATTTGCCTAAAAGCAGGACATACATACACAAGAACAAAAGATATTATGATATCCCATCTGCCAGGTTAGTTTACTATAAAGGTAAGTTTACTATTGATAGAAACTTTTGACCCTTATAGGCTTAGAGGTGGTGTGGCAGAAATTTTTACGGAGAGAGATGAGACACCAAGGCTTTTTTTTGCCAAGGAGCAGCATTTATTTGTGCTGGCATTGGTCCAGCAGATTTACATCCAAAGACTGAGCTCTGAATGCAGCAGGGCATTGCCTTATATTACATTTTAGCCCATTTGTCTTCCTTATATGTCAACCTGCATTTCTGATTGGGTATTTTATAGCACAGGGTTGTAACTGGGTTACTCATGCACACTTAGGCATTGACTATGCCATGCTACTTTTTTTTAAACACATTTTTTCTTCTATTCTGGGAAGGCCCTTATCTCTATGTTTTAGATGGGCCCCTGCCTCAGTGGTACCAAAAAAATCTCCATTAACAAACTTTACCAACTAGCTTTTATCTGCTATTATTTCCCTTCCCCCAAGTTGCCATTCCTGGAGACTCAAAGCCCTTTTCCTTGGTTTTATCACTCCTTTAAAAATGTACTGTTCTTTATTGAAGATGCTATTTGAGAGGGGACCTCTCCAAGAAAACCAAAATTTATTTATAAAAAATCGTGTATTTATTCTTACATGTTTAAACTTCAGTCACCTTCAAAGTACTCTCTGTTTGATGCAATACATCTATCCAGATGCTTTTTCCTCTGCTCAAAACAGTTTTTGAATTTGTCAGTTTTGATGCCTTTTTTTTAATGACTTCTGCTGTTATTTTGTTTCACCTCTTCCACATCTGCAAAATGTTTCCCTCTGAGGACGTGTTTTCATCTGGGGAAACAAACAAACAAAAAATTGCTTTGGGTGAGATCAGGTGAATAGGTGGGTGGGGCAGTGGGGTCATGCTGTGTTTGATCAAAAACTGGACATTCAGTCACATTGTGGGCGGTTTTGCTTGTAAATCACCCATCATGAAATGGGCAAACCTGTTAAAAGAATCTAAAAAATAAAATAAAATAAAAGTCTGAAGCCAAGTGCAGCCTCTTACAGCAACGCTAGCTGGTACACTGATGCAGATGGGTTCCTAGAACACTTAAGTAGCAGGGAAAGCCTGTACTAGAAGGGGATCACCAACCAAAAAAAAAAAGATAATTCTGCTTTTTAAGGAGTCCCCCCTTGTATAAGCTGGAATTCAGAGCCAATTTCTTGAGAACTACTCATTCTCTGGGAATCTGCCATGAAGATATGAAATATACATGCTAATGAATGTCTATTTGTTTTTCTCTTGTTAACCTATTTTTCATTTTAATGAAACTATAGTGGTTTAAGAAAACCCCTACACCTGCTGCTAACTTAAGAGAGAAAAGAATCCTCTCTGTGAAATGTTGATTTTCAGGAATTATTCTATGAAACAATGATAGCTTGTCTCAGAGATGAGTATCCCTCCTTTGGTTCCTCCTCCTCCTCCTCCTCCTCCTCCTCTTCCACCTTCTCTTCTTCTTTTTTAGCTTTTCTGTGACAGTCCACTGATTGACACAAAATGGCTTCATATTATAATAATACTTTAGGTAGTGATTCTTATCAGGAAACAAACAAATAAAAGGACCCAAAATGCACATTTACAGGCAGAAAAAAATTAGTTAAGACTCAAAAATTTTTAAAAAGCTTTAGATCAAATATAAAATACATAATCTGGAAAACAATAATTTGTCTTGTCATATTAATCTAACATGGGGAATTTATCAAGTAGCCATTTTATTTCAGGACTAATAACAATAAAAATCCACAGATGAAATAGAAAAAAACATTGTATTTGTCAGTCTTATAAAATTTCTCATGCTTAGAATTTTCCTTTCATTTTATTTGGATCCCTGTTAATATAAGATACAACTAAATGTTATTACTATTTATAAGTATATGTATGTAAACACACACATTCACTACCACAAAAATTGTCACATGTTTAAGATAAATAAAGTCTGAGGCACAGCATACAAATACATTTAAGCTAGTACTTGCTATTGTTTCTGTAGCCATCTTGAATTTACACAATGTCTTAATTAATAGAAGCACTGGCTAACCAAGAGAGACTTGCCATGACCTGTGTTAAATAAACATACGTAGACAGTCTAAGCATCTGATTATCTGTGCCTCACGTGTCCTCAAATAAAAAGAAAAAATAATCAAAAAGTTTTGACTTAAATGGTAAAGGTAAATAACATAAAGGATATCCTTGTTTGGTAACTACCTCATCTAGTTACCAAAATAATCCATTAAAAATGAAAATAAGAAATTTATTGTTACTAACCAAAAAAGGTTAATTTGGATTATATAATGAAAATAATTTTTTTTATTTATGATATATACTCAATTTTTGTCCTTATTCTTGTAATGGACTTCAAAATTTTGCTCTCAAATTTGTAAAATAATACACTACTGATTCCTGTATTTTGCTTTTGACTTTTATTATGTGATCTTAGAAAAAAATGAAGAATTTATAGGGTCTTATAAATTTACCTAAAGGTCACTTCTGATCCTTCAATATTTGAATCATTCTTTTTGGAAACACCTCCCTTTCATCATTCTTGCTGATTTCCTTTTTTAGTTAGCGGGTTTAACTTGTCTAGATGTTCACTTATAAAGAGTTTTGATAGGATTCAAGCCATTCCCCAATGCAAATTTTATTCAGTCTTTGACAAGATCTTCATATTTCCTTTGGAATTATTTTACATTTTATTTCAATTTTATAGTTTGATGTTAAGAATATTCAGCTATCCATGTGAGAATTTCTGACAAAGGACTTAATGAGATCTTATAAGGTACTTATTAAAGGTAAGCTGCAGAAGGCTGTTTGAGTAAACATTAAATATTTACAAATATTCAGTTAATTGGTCTATATTTTCAAGTTATGTAATTGCAGAGACTTGTGTAATAGACACCCAAGATACCCCATACAATGGGCAATCTCAAAACATGATAAAAATCCATCAAACATTAAACATACTTTCTGTAGTAATGATCATTAAATAATTATGGTAAAATATAAACTCTACCAACAGCTATCAGGCAAAATTTATTTGGCCTGCTTTTACTGCATTTTATTTGTAACTATGTCTTCAATTAGTTTATAAAGGATAACCATTTCCATTATTATAGTTTTTTTTAAATCTCTTTCTTTATCTTTAAATGGTAATTATTTAGAAAACCAAAATATTCTTTTCAGCATGCAAAAGGGTGAATGATTAATTATGTGAGACTTTTCCAAAAAATGTATACAATGTAGACCATTTGCCTCAATTTACAAAATTATCATTAGCTTAAGAAATATTTCATATTATTACACTCATTAGTTGGCCATGACAATGATTCCAAAAAGATAGAGATGAGCAACACTAGAAAAACTAATCAGCAACCAATGGAAATTGTTTTACTTTAATAGAAAAAGAATAATATTCAGAAACATATAATTTAAGTATTAGCTGTCTTTTAAAAGTCACTGATGAGATATATAGATTTGAAAAATAATGGTCCTATCTTTCCTGAAACTACCTTCAGACTAAATGTATTTTTTGCAAAATGATGATCAATATGAGTTCCTTCTACCAAGTGAGTTCTTAATAAATTTTCTTTAAAAAGCCCAACTTTATTTTAACATATTTAGGTTAAAAAGTAATGTCAAAAGTGAAAAAATAATCGAAACATATATGTAACTCACACCCAAAATAATATGAAATCAAACATCATGAGTTAATTATAAAGGCTAGTTCCAGGTCAACAGATGGACTGAATGCGTGTATAGTGGTTTCTCTCTCTGCCCTTTGCCCACTAAGATGCTGGACTAATTTAGCTTGCAGGTATAGCTTGAAATTTACAGTCATATTTTATCTTGTTTTGTTAAGAAATATCTCTTATTTCAATGTAGAATGTGTTTAAAATAACAATTATCAATAGGAGATTCAATTAGATGTTGATTTTTGAAGGTATGGGTTCAGCCACCAAGTCAAAACTAATGATCATTGGGTGCCTTTATTTTTTTGTTGTTGTTGTTTTCATTTTAAATAGAAGTGAAACTTCTAGTTAATTGCTTCAAATTTCATTTATCGTTTAAACTAGCCAGTCTCTGTTTAAAATGCTATAGAATAGAAATAAGATTGCTTATGGAAAAACAAAAGCTATCCTAAGTCAACTTTAGACATGGTGACAATGCAATTGCCCTTAATTGTAATCTAATTGAGAAGCTTTTCTCAAGATATATGAATTCAATATTAGCCCCCCAAATGTATTGACTTGAGGGATTACTGTACTGACTTGGGAACTGTTAGGTCTCCTCTTGCTGCATCACTGATGCCTTGATTTTTCTTGTCATTATTAACATGGAAGATATATGAAGATACATGGAAGATACACGGAGATACATGGAAGGAGGCTGCTGGGTGGAAGTTCTCTCCAATTCTTATTCATTTCACCTGTCAGCTACTCCTTTGTATGTCTTCCCTTTTAAGACTAACTCATGTGGATTAATTAAAATGAGATTAAACAAAATCCTTCAGTTAGACTTCTCTATCCCTTCTCCTGTCTGCTGTACTAGCTGATTAAACCTTTTTCATATTAGTTTCTTTTTCTCATCCTTTAAAACAGATGGCTATGTCTCACTCTCAAGCATGTCCATGTAATATCCAAATAATGAATAACAACACTCTTCCTTATCTAGACAAAACATGATTTCAGAGTACTTTTTAACACTTTACTCCAACTGATTGAAATTGGCACATGGGCAGAAACCTATTTGCCATCTCATTTCCTGAGATGGGCTTACAGTCTTATATTGGTCATGCCCTAAGGATGATTAAGGTCTGTCACAAAATGACTTGTAGTGGGCTACATCACTTATTAGTCACTTGTTTGAGATTAGGAATGCCTTTGTGGTTTTGCACAGAAATGGTGTATAATTTGCTATTTCAGTCCCAGAATGGCCTCTACAGAAAGTTATGATAAAATTATTTATTATGTAATGTTATTCAAGAAATCTTTAGATGACCCTTATAGCATCTTTTAATGGGAAAATAGATTTTAAATTTTAGCCCATATCTCCAGAAATAGCTCTTCTTATATTTATTTCCTTGTTCTTTTCTTTGGCTGACTTGGTCCCTCTGGATTTCTACTTGCAATAGTCATGTGTTTGGATGTTAGGAAGATGCTCCTTGGGACCAGCTTTTCATATACTCTTTCCATTGTGGAATCACTAAAGTAAATTTTGCATATTTACAGTTCAAAATGTATTTATTAGTGTTTGTTTCATAGCGGAAATGTGTTAGATATAAATGTAATTTGAGGTTAAAATAGGTTATTTAAGATAAATGAAAAACACAAATTGTTTCAGATATTTAATTTAAAATATACTGATCTTTTTATTGTGGAATACAAGTAATTTTCAGTCAGTCGCATAATATTGTGGCTTAAGAGTTTCTTTGAATATCCTCGCCAGAGTATAGGCAGGGTTATTTGTATTAAAAAGGCCAAAAAAAAAAAAAAAGACTGAGAAATGCATTGAACTCCTGTACATTTAGATTGTATTCTGTGGGGTGAGAACCTGAAGTTGAGGAATGAATCAGACCTCTCTAGTAGGAAGTCATCAACAGGCAAAATTTGCACCTGCGCCTGCAGAGTCACCCTAAGAGTACTCCTTTTCTTACCCAATAGCAGCCTCATGTGAACCTGCAAACTCTTCTCCCATAATTGTGTTTGAGGCTCCAGTCTTTCAACAGTATATTTGGCAGGGAGTTTGAGGAAGAGTGGTTGGATAGATCTTAAAATAGAACTTTCCTGCTTTGGAAGGGCTGGCATTTTATAATCAAGTTTCAAAAAGACTTGTTTTATGGGAGGCCCTGCAATTTCTGCTAGTTACCTTGATTCCAGTCTCTCAGGGGACATTGAAATGATCAAGTCTTAACTCCTATATGAAACTTAATCTTCACTCTGAAACATCAAGAGAGATACATCTATCTTTCTTGCTGCAAAGGAAGTGCACGCTTCTCTACATTCTAATTCCTTATGTGTCTCCATATTTTGCCTTTATTATTCCACCTCTCTTTAGCAACCTCTCTTCACAAGCTCCTCCTCTTCTGCTTTTAAAAATTGCAAAGAATGTTCTCTCTATAAAAACAAGGCATCAATTCGTCAAGGCATCAATTCACTTATTCAAAAATTAACAAGTGCCTATTTAAATGCCAGTTTTGTGGTGGGCACGCCCATTAGAAATACTCTAGTTTTCTCTTTCCTTGGTTCAATGTTTAAGGTACCTGATCTAAAACTGTTTCATCTGAATTCCTTTATAAGATCACAAAATTTATCTTTTATCATCAAATTCAGATTCTACCACACCAATGATGTTTTTTTTTCTTATAGTTTCTGTATCCTAGAAACAACTCTTCTCAGCATTCATACTGTTTTCCTTGTAGAATTTAGCCCTGCGGAATCCCTTTTTTTTTTTTTAATACTCCCGTTGTTTCTGTGTTTATGGTGTTTCTTTATTTTGCTTCTCAAATTATTCTAATTTCTTTTCTGCCGTTTTCTCTGTTGGAATCTAAATATAAGCATTTTTCAAGACTCCAGTTTTGACCCTTGCTCATCTTAATATCCTGTTATCAATATTTTAACTACTGTTTCTATGACTTCCAAACATATACTGTCAAATGTGAATTCTGACCTCTGCTCTAGTTCCATGCTTTCATTTTCTTTCTCAGTTACTCTATTTGTATGCTTTACCATTTTCTGTATAGTCTAACTATGTTTAAATCTTAGCAGATTCTGCACACAAAGTTACACTAACAATCATAACTCAAATTCCTATGGCTCTGACCCCCATGTACTTATCCCAGGATTCCAAAGTCTGGGTTTGATTCAAGGTTTTCCTGGGCATCTTCCATGTACTCAAAACTGCTCTATCCTGTTTTCCTGCCCTGACCCCCTCATAGATATTCAGTAACCACAAAGCACTTGAAAAAAGCTGCCATTCTTGTAAATGCCATTTTTGAGAATGCAGATTTCCTTCCAGGTGCTGTATCCCCTGACTACTCAACTCTTCCACACTCCGTTCTTTCTCTTACCTTGTTTTAGTTTTCATCAACGTTCTTATTGCTACCAGTCATTATATATTTTTCTTTCAGTATTTTTATTGTCTAACTTTTTTTTTTTTTAATTGGAGTCTCATTCCATCGCCCAGGCTGGAGTGCAGTGGCATGCTCACGGTCCACTTGTAGGGCTCCATGATCCTTCCTCCTCAGCCTTCCTAGTAGCCGGAACTACAGGCGCAGTGTAGCGCCCAGCTAATTTTTGATATATTGTAGAGACGAGGTCTTGCCAAATTGCCATGGTAGGTCTCGAACCCGTGGGCTCAAGCAACCCACTTGCCTTGGCCTCCCAAAGTCCTGGAATTACAGGCTGAGCTACCGAGCATGGCCTGTCTAACTTTTATTAGACAAGAATGGTCTTGTTCACTGTTCTATATCTAGTGACTGTGTCTGACATACTGGAAAGCCTTAATACATATTTATTCAATGAGGAAATATATGAATCAATAAACTTGGCGTGCCACCCCATAATGCCAAGGTAGTGTCATTTTTTTTTTTCTCACTGCTTTGGGTATACTCTGATTTGTAGACATAATTGCAAATAATGTTCCTTTCAACATTCTTTGGTACTTTTGCAACCCGGGCATCCACCCTGTTCGCCTGTGTCCTATGCTCCCATAATTACACATGCTAGTCAAGGGCCAACCTTGCAAGCAAGACTTTTTGAGGATAGCAGTCTCAGATCTACTATATAAGCATAAAAACAAAGGCCAATAAAGATAACATCAGTAGAATTATTTAATTGTAAGTATTATACTGAGCTTGTGTCCAAATCAAAATGATTAAAGTCCTTATTCACACTTGAATGCGTGGTGTCTAGTCTTTTAGCAGGTTTTCCTCTTTCACTATTGCAGGGGATTTTCCAGATCAGAGTTTTGTCTTGGTAGTCACTGGCCATGTCAACCAGACATGGACCGATACTCTGCTACTCCGAATGGTCACAGCTCACTCTATTGCTGGTTAACTGCTTCAACCTCAAGGTGTATTCGTCTCAACCTACTGTCCTTTCTCTTGCAAGTAACATCTTATTTTTCTAATTTGCTCATATAGAATGTAAAGATAAGGCTTATAACTTTTAATCAGAATACAAAAAGACTGGGGACAGTGGAAGGGAAGTCTGGTATAAAGTCCTGAATGTGACTATGTAAAGACACCACCAGCTATGATCCAGTCTCAGAAGCTTTCTCAGGATGCTTCTTGGCCTAATGTCTTTTGATAAAATCAAGTTTACCCCACAGGAGTATTTTAATATATCTATTTAAGATCTCTTTCAAGTTCCTGAGAGCATTATTCATTTCTTTGGCACTTCCAATGAAAGGCCTGTATCTTTTCTATTTTGTCATTAAATAATTAGCAGTCGGGATATTCAATCTTCTTATTTAAAATCCCATTCCTATCTATCAGGATGTAGTCTGGCCTTATGCTACCAATATAATAATCTAATAGTAGAACATTCCCTGAAGTCTCAGTTATTTACACTTAAGTACAACCACATGTGAGGTATCACCAGTGCTGAAAAACACATTCTTGAGTAGAAGATCAGACTAACAGGCCTTTTCTGTATTGGTTTGTATATCTGCTCCTGATCCCCTGTAAGTAATTTCTTAATCAAGGTTACATACACATAGCTGTCTAAAAACAAACAATAATGTACAGATACAGGGAGGAAAAAAGTTATGCAAGAAATGTTTCTGCAAAGGACACATGGTCCAGACTATTGCAGATCTGCTCACACCACAGCCAAACTCTTTTATTATCAATTGTAAAATTTCTCAAACAAATAATTTGATTTTTTACATTTGGCAAAGGGAAGAGTGGTACAAAGTTCTGAAGTTGCATGACTTGTTTTTCAGCCTATATCATATACTTTCCTCACTGGAAAGAAAAAACAAATGTTGCTCTGCTATACATAATTAAAACTTAAGACAGGATTTAAAATTAATTGCCATTTCAATATAACTGTATTTATGCTTTTTTTTCTTGTTTTTTTTTTTTTTTTTTTTTGAGTTGGAGTCTCACTCTGTCGCCCATACTGGAGTGCAGTGGCCGCTCCTGGCCACCGCAGCCTCGACCTGCTGGGCTCCGGCGATCCTTCCGCCTCAGCCTTCCGAGTAGCTGGAACTACAGGCGCGCGCTACCACGCCCGGCTGATTTTTTGATTTATTGTAGAGATGAGGTCT
>CAUYQG010181246.1:0-26860 GCA_963574415.1 Tarsius wallacei
TTGCCCCAGTCTCTCCTTTACCATTGCAGTAGGAGAGAGACTGCTGTCTCCTGACTTTCCCTCACCACTTAAGCGCCTTGCAGGGCACTGGAAGCAGGGACTGTGGATGTAGTCCAGAGGCAAAGTCCCATAGAAGAGGACAAGAGAGACACCACACCACCATCTTGGAGGCAGGGTAGGAAAGTGTTCCAACCCGCTCACCACGGAGCAAAAGACCCAGTCTCTGTGACTTGCAGATCAACTACTCAGGGATTGACTGTCACCCAGAGGGAATATCCTGAAAGCACAAACTTCAGAGGGACCTGACTAGTGCTGAGTTCCAGGCACCCCACCCCCTACTCAGATCCCGCCACAGGACAAAGTGTGTGGCCAGAAAAGGACAAGGAAGAACTCCAAAGAGATCAGTGAACAAATCCAGATCCCGGGTCAGGGAAGAATAGAGGACTGAGCAAACATCAGAAGGGAAAGCCTCTCCCACTAACAGAACTAAAGAGAAAAACAAGAGATCTGTCACAAATGAGGAAAAACCAAAGGAACACCTCAGGCAATTTCAAGTGTACCAAAGACAAAACTCCTGAAAAAGCAGACCTTGGTGCCCAAACAATGGACATCACCAATGAATGACCCCAGAATATGAAAGGGATTAGGAAATGAATGGAAAGAATAAATAAGAATCAAGAAAGACAAGATGCAGCACTGAAAGAACTTGTAACAGAGATTTTGGCAATAAAAAATTTCATCCAGGAAATAAATAGCAAGATGACAAGCATGAAAAGCAGAATTAATCTAGATGAAGAAAGAATCTCAGAACTTGAAGACCAGAACATGGATAACCAGATCTGTTAAAAAACATAGAAAGAAGACTCAGAAAAAAAGAGCAAGGCCTACAAGAGATGTGCGATTATATCAAGAGGGCAAACTTATGCCTGATTCGCATCCCAGAAGAGAAAAGGTAAATGGAGAACAGCATGGAGCAAGTATTCTAGGAGATAATCCAAGAAAATTTTCCCCATCTCACCAGAGATGTGACAGCCAAGCACAAGAGATACAGAGGACCTCCACAAGACCTTAAATGAGAATACCAATCCCTCGACATGTAATAATTTGCCTACACAAAGTAGGCACAAAAGAAGAAATCTTAGAGGCAGCAAGAGAGAAAGGTCAGACTACCCACTGGGGCAAATCAATCAGAATAGCAGCAGACCTATTAACAGAAACACTACAAGCAAGAAGGGACTGGAGCCCTATATTCAAAGTCCTCAAAGATAAACAGTTTTAATCAAGAATTTCCTATCCAGTCAAGCTCAGCTTCATCAGTGTTGGAGAACTTAAATCCTTGCCTGACTTCCAATGCCTAAGAGATTATGCAGTTTTCAGACCAGCTTTACAGGAGATATTTAAAAAGGTATTAAGCACAGAAGATTAAAAAAAAAAAAAAAGAATGATCACACACTTCCCAAGAAAACAGGAGATCACAGAATCAACAGAGAATACAGTGCAAAAAGAAACTTTAAAACACACACATACATCAACTCCAAAGCCAAAAGAAAACAGGTAAACAAAGAAATAATTTTATAAGAACCTCATGACAGTGTTAAACAATCACATTCCAATAATCAGCAGGAATGTGAATGGACTAAATGCACCACTGAAAAGACACAGAATAGCGAACTGGATAAAAAACCATGACCCGATTATTTGCTGCATCCAGGAAACTCATCTCACTACAAGGGACACACACCCGAGAATCAAAGTTAAAGGATGGAAAACAAGTTTCCAGTCAAATGGATCACAAAAGAAGGCAGGAGTTGTGATCTTAATATCAGACAAAACAATCTTTAAGCTATCAAAAATTTAAAAAGAGGCAAAAGGACACTATATAATGATAAAAGTTTCAATCCATCAACAAGAAATATTCATCCTAAACATCTATGCACCCAACACAGAAGCACCAGCATTTATAAAGCAACTACTAAGCAAACTAAAAAAAAATATTGACTTTAACACTATTATAGCAGGGGACTTGAATACCCCACTAAAAGTCCTAGATAGATTATCGAGGCAAAAAATCAACAAGGAGACCTAAATACTAAACTTGACACTCAACCAAATGGACTTAATAGATACCTGCAGATTATTCCACCCAACAATCACAGAATATACTTTCTACTCATCACCACATGGAACATACTTCAAGATCGATCACATCCTTGGCCCTAAATAAAGCATAAACAAATTTCATAAGGTTGAAATCTTGCCATACACATTCTCAGACCACAGTGGAATAAAAATAAGCATCAACACCAACAAAATTCCCCCAAAGTTCACAAAGACATGTACACTAAACATTCTGATGCTGAACAACTACTGGGTCAACACTGAAATCAAAGCCGAAATTAAAAGATTCCTAGAAACTAATGAAAATGAAGAAGCATCTTATCAAAGCCTCTGGGATGCCATGAAAGCAGTTCTCAGAGGGGAATTTATCTCTCTATGAGCATACATCAAGAAAACAGAAAGATCACAAGTGGAGAACCTAACAAATCACCTAAGGGAGCTGGAAATAGAAGATAACCAAAACACCAACTTTAGCAGAAGAATCCAAATCACCAAAATAAGTTTTCAAATATGGGAGATAGAAGACAAAAATATCATAGAAAACATCAACAAAACAAAAAGCTGATTCTTTGAAAGAATTAACAAGATTGATGGACTACTAGCCAGAATGACCAAGAAAAAGAGAGAAAAAGCCCAAATAAACATAATCAGAAATACAAAAGATTATCAGAGATTACTATGTACACCTATATGGAAACAAACTTAATAACCTAAATGAAATGGAGGACTTTCTGACATCACACAACCTCCCCAGGTTGAAACAAGAAGACATTAGACACTAAATAGACCAACAACAACCAGGAAATGGATTCTGTCATACAAAAGCTAACTACAAAAAAAAAAAGCCCTGGATGGATGGCTTTCCAGCAGAATTCTACAAAACGTACAAGGAGGAGCTGATACCAATCCTTTTGAAAGTATTCCAGACAATTGAGAAAGATGGAATTCTCCCCAAAACATTTTACGAAGCTAACATCACACTGATACCCAAACTGGGTAAAGATTCAACAAAAAAAGAGAACTACAGGCCAATATCCCTTATGAATATAGATACAAAAATCCTCAAAAAGATTCTAGCAAATTGGATACAAAAACAGATCTCAAAAATTGTCAACCATGAAGTAGGCTTAATTCTCAGGATGCAGAGCTGGTTCAAGATTTGCAAGACCATAAATGTCATTAAAAACATCAACAGGTGTAAAAACAAGAACCACATGATTATATCATTAGATGCAGAAAAAGCTTTTGATAAAATCCAGCATCCGTCTTGATAAAAACCATCAAACACCTAGGCGTAGAAGGAACATACCTCAAAATAGTAAGTGCCATCTATGATAAATCCACAGCTAACATATTGCTAAATGGACAGAAACATTTCCCCTGAAAACTCAATGAGACAGGGCTGCCCACTCTCAGCCCTCTTGTTCAACATTGTGTTAGAAGTCTTAGCTAGGGCAATTAGACAAGAGAAGGAAATCAGGGGTATCCAATAGGAAAAGAGGAAGTCAAGTTATCCCTCTTTGCTGATGATGATCCAATAACCTGAAAATCCAAGAGAAGCTGTCAAAAATCTGTTTGCACTGATAAAAGACTTTGGCAAAGTCTCGGGGTACAAAATAAATGTGCAAAAGATATTTGCATTCCTATATACCAACAACAAACAGGCAGAGACCAAACTTAAAAGCACAATCCTATTCATAATAGCCACACACACAAAAAATGAAATACCTGAGCATCTTGCTAACCAGAGAAGTGAAAGGCCTTTACAATGAGAACTGCAAAACACTGCTCAAAGAAATCCAAGAAGCCACAAATGAATGGAAGAATATTCCATGCTCATGGATAGGAAGAATCAACATTGTTAAAATGTCCATCCTACCAAAGGCAATCTACAGATTCAAGGCAATACCCATTAAGTTACCAACATCATTCTTCTCAGACCTGAAAATGACAATACAGAAATTCATATGGAAACATAAACGACCACAAGTAGCCAAAACAATCCTTAGCAAAAGAAACAAAGCAGGAGGTATCACACTTCCAGACTTCAAACTTTACTATAAGCCTACAGTAATCAAAATAGCCTTGTATTGGTACAAGAACAGGCATATAGACCGATGGAACAGGATAGAGATTCTGGAAACAAAGTCTCAATTTCTCAACAAACTCATCTTTAACAAAGCCTCCAACAACAACCGCTGGAGAAAGGAGAACCTATTCAGTAAATGGTGCTGGGAAAACTGGCTGACCACATGCAGAAAGTTGAAACAGGACTCCTACCTATCCCCATACACAAAAGTTAATGGATCAAAGACCTAAACATAAAGCCTCAAACTATAAGAATCTTAGAAAACACAGGAGATACCCTTATGGAAATTGGAGCTGGCAACCAATTCCTGCTCAGAACCATAAATGCCAATACCTTAAGAAATAAAATAGACAAGTGGGACCCCATCAAACTAAGGAGCTTCTGTAAAGCTAAAGAAATCATCAAGAGAGCAGGGACACAGCCCACAGAATGGGAAAAAAATATTTGCCAACTGTATATCTGACAAAGGCCTAACATCCAGGATCTACAAGGAACTCAACTGCACTGAAAGGAAAAAAAACAAACAACCCCATTAAAAACTGAGCAAAAGACATGGACACTTCTCAAAAGAAGATACATGGGCAGCCAACAGACACATGAAAAAGTGCTCAGCCTCACTCATCATCAGAGAAATGCAAATCAAAACCACACTGAGATACCTCCTAACCTCAGTAAGAATGGCCGTGATTAATAGACAACAACAGATGCTGGCATGGATGCAGAGAAAAAGGAATGCTTCTACACTGCTGGTGGGAAGGCAAACGAGTGCAACCTCTCTGGAAGACAGTGTGGCGGTTTCTGAAAGAACTAGAAATTGACCTTCCATATGACCCAGCAATACCCCTATTGGGAATATACACAGAGGAACTCAACTCATTCTACAAAAAGGATACCTGCACACGTATGCTTGTTGCAACTCTATTCACAATAGCAAAAACATGAAACCAACAATGTTGCCCATCAAAGCTGATTGGATAAAAAAAAATGTGGTACATATACACAATGGAATATTATGCAACCTTAAAGAACAAACATATGGACTTTGTGGCAACTGGAATGGATTGAGTCGATCCCACTCAGTGATCTATCACAGAAACAAAGAACAGAGTACCATATGTTCTCTCTCACTCATAAGCAGACTTTGAACAATTATAATACTATAAGAAATGGATTGGAAATAGAAGGAAAGTGCCGGGGTGGGAGGCATGGGGATTGACAGTGGAGGGAAACTGCTAGGGGCGGGAAGGGCACACCTCATCAACAAGGGTACCTGTATAATGAACGTTTGTATACCTAACCCTGAATCGTACCCCACATCTTTATAATCAAAAAAAAGAAAGAAGGAAAAGGATTGGCAGTAGTGGAAAACCGCGGAGGGGGCAGTGGTGGGATTGGTGGTAGTGGGAATCTGCTGGGGGGAGGGGGAGCACACCTCATTGGCAAGGGTACCTGCATAATGAACGTTTCTATACCTAACCCTGAATTGTACCCTACATCTTTAAAATAATTTTTTAAAAGTAAAAAATAAAAAAAAAATAGCTGGGCTTGGTGGCTCAGCCTGTAATCTCATGCTTTGGGAGGCCAAGGTGAGTGGATTGCCGGATCCCACGGGTTCGAGACCCGCCTGGGCAACTTGGCGAGACCTCATCTCTATAGTAAATAAAAAATTAGCCTGGTGTGGTAGCACGCGCCTGTAGTTCCAGTTACTCAGAAGGCTGAGGCGGAAGGATCGCCGGAGCCCAGCAGTTCGAGGCTGCGGTGGCCGGGAGCGGCCACAGCACTCCAGTCTGGGTGACAGAGTGAGACTCCAACTCAAAATAAATAAATAAATAAATAAATAAAATAAAATAAATAAATAAAATTAGAAAAAAAGATTAAATATTTTCATGCATAGAAATCATATAATGGGCAAGATTCCAATCCAGTTTAAAGTTGAGGTAAACCTTCTGAAATTTCATTTTAAATTTTAAACAACTTTGATGTGCATGAACTCTTACTGATTTAAGACAAAGATATTTACTTTAATTGTCAATCATCAGATGAGAACAATATAAATCCCCAAACTTTGTAGCGAGTATACACACACACACATACACACACACACACACACACTCAATATTCACATCTTGAAAGCAGTCTAGAGACTTCCACAAATGTGAATTTATATTTCAGCAAACATACCACTTTAATTATTATATCTGCATTTTCTTACATAATAAAGATAATCATTTTATGGGTACATATCAAAATACCTACAATTAAGAAAAATATATCATATTGTGTTAAGCAATTAATTTCAATTAAAATTAATTTTTTATTAGGACTAATAAGGTCTGTTACCTACATACTAAAAGGGAGAATTTAAAGTATATGATAACATCTGGGTGCAGTGGTTCACAAATATAATCCCAGTACTTAGAGAGGCCGAGCCAAGAGGATTACCTGAGCCCAGAGTTTCGAGACCAACCTAGGCAACTTGGTGAGACCTCGTCTCTACAATAAATCAAGAAAAATTAGCCGGGCATGGTGGTGCACACCTGTAGTTCCAGCTACTTGGAAGGCTGAAGTGGAGGATCACCTGAGCCCAGCAGGTCGAGGCTGTTGTCGCCGTGAGCATGCCACTGCATTCCAGCCTGGGTGACAGAGTGAGACTCCAACCCAAAATAAATAAATAAATAAGCAAACAAAACAAACAAAAAAACCCCAAATAAATAAATGGTAAAAAATAGAAGTTGTATATGTTTTTTTTTTCTCTCAAAAACTATCTCTTCAAAACACTTTAGCTAGGGTCAAATAGGCAGCTCTTTGACCTTTGATAATCTTCCAGATGTGACTGGCTTTTAGCTAATCTAGACTGGTCTTCCTACAGTGAGAGCCATAACTCAGGTCTACCCTATAAATCTCTCATTTTCCAACTGGCTAGCCTGGATTTGTCCTCCTGACAATGGAACAGTCAAAAGAGAAAATGTCCCAATGTGCAAGCCAATTTCACATCTCTGTTATGGCAGATCTACTAACATTCCATCAGTCAAAATTACCACTGAATCTCAAGTCAAAGCATGGTGCTCATCACCCTGCCCAGGAAGGTTTTGCAAAATTACATAGCAAAGCTGCAGGTGAAAAATGGGAGTCCATCAATTTCCATCTGCCACTGCTGACTACCTATCAAGAATTGTTTAGGACCTGAAATGTTCTCCAACTCATGAGCTCACAAGCAAACCCTCCAAGTCTGTCAAAGTTTCATGGATTCTGCCAGGAGACATGAGATGCCGGGGCAGAGACAAATGACAGTTATTACACACAGCAATAACAGAGACCAGAATATCAGCAAATTTTTGTCAGTTTTCTGTGTCCCCACTCCCACAAGAAGATGTGAAGAAGGATAGATGCCACCAGCACACACTGTGGGTTGCATCATGTGAAAGGAACCCTGAGCTTTGGGAAACAGAATCACTTATAATGTGCAATAAGTATGCCTGTCTTTAGTACCAGAAGGAAACGCTAACTCTATTACACAAAACTGTTCACAGATGTGCAGAAATGTGTGAACCGTCTTCTAACAGGACCCAAATATGAAAGTTGGATATTTTTTTACTATTCTGTTTGGTTGGATCTATTGCTTCTTGAATACTACTTTTTTTCTCTTTCTTACTGTCTCCCTTATTTGAATAAAAAGATTCCTTCCGATCAGTTATTAAACCATAAATATAAGACAGATACATTTTTTGAAAACTTAGAATGTTTTCAAATGACTTCTATTTCTACCATCATATTAAATATATATTTGCATATAATTCTTAAATATCATTTTTCCTCAGAATTTTGTGGAATGTGAACAAACTAAATTTTTTGTATTCCAAGTGAGAGAATTTTTTCTCTGGAAGGTTTTAGAATCTCTCGTATCCTAGTGTTTTACAAAAATGAGTCTTGCATAAATTTTTTTTTTTCATCTGGGTTGTGAATTGTTTCAATCTAGTGATTCTCTCTATTTCTCTTTAAAATTTTATTGCATTATTTCTGTGAAAACTTTGCAACTTTTATTTTATTAGAGTTTGCTGGTTGAACCTTGCTAAGACTTCTAAGTAGAATTCTGATTCTGCCTTTTACTGTATAAACTAGGGAAAGTTATTTTACTTTCCTCTTCCTCATTATTCTCACTTGTAAAACTGAGATGATGATAGTATATAGCTCATAAGGTTGTTTTGAAGATTAAGTGTATGCTGATATTCATTAAGGCATGTAAAGTGTATGTAAAAATATTGGCTACGTTTACATTATTAATTCATATTATCTCAACGGGTTTTTTCTCCATATAAATGCTTTTTTCATATCCATGATTATGCCTTTTTAGAATTATGCTTTGTTTTTTAGATGCAATATCTTATCTCTTTAAGTGTGTTATTGACAATTATTTTGAATATTTTCTTCCAGATCATGCATTGTTTCTGTTTCTTATGAATTTTTTTTTTCTTTTTTTTTCTTTTTTTTTGAGTTGGAGTCTCACTCTGTTGCCCAGACTGGAATGCAGTGGCCGCTCCTGGCCACCACAGCCTCGACCTGCTGGGCTCCGGCGATCCTTCCGCCTCAGCCTTCCAGGTAGCCGGAACTACAGGCGTGCGCTACCACGCCCGACTAATTTTTTGGTTTTTGTAGAGATGAGGTCTGGCTTGCCTAGGCGGGTCTTGAACCCAAGGGCTCAGGCAATCCACTCACCTCAGCCTCCCAAAGCGCGGGATTACAGGCTGAGCCACCAAGCCCGGCGATTTTTTGTTTTATGTTATTTATTTCATTTCAGAGTTGTTTTGTTTTGTTTTTCTTATGTATTCAGTGTCCCCTGGATATCTCATTCCGATTTAAGAGAAAGACATGAAAAATCGGTTGGGAGTTTTGTGTGTCTAGACATGGTTTGTGGACTTTTGACTTTGTTATTGCCGTAAAATGGAGGTTTTTCAGAGGCTCATTTAGCATTTTCAGTAGTGCATCTCCACTCTTCTGTCTGAGAGGATATGACAACCGTATATTGCTTACCAGCATGATAGAAGCAAAGGGGCAGAGAACTTGAGGCTTCCACACTCTTGTATGTAAAAGTTATATTGCTGACCTTCAATCTTTCTTTCAACCACGTCTGCTCAACATTGGAAATCCTCTCTTTTTAAGTTTCTCCTGAGAATAAACGTTGTAGTTTTTGTAGTTTTTTATGGTTTTATGTGGGGCAGAAAGTTAGTGGAAGTTTCATGATGTCTTAAAGAGGATGGAATAAAAAACCAGAAAGAGGATCCCAATGCTTTTGTTAAAACTTTTTGTTTCTTCTCTTATTTTTTTCAGGTCAGTGTTTTATCAATTAACACAACAAAATCAATAACAAACCAGCAACCATAAATACTGGTGGAAACTCTAAACTGTCACAAGATGCTGAGTACTTAAAAATTATCATGAGCACATCATTCTAAAAGAAGTAATTGAATATTAAAATTGGCCTCATCTATTTCAATAATCAAATTCTTAAATAATAAAGTATTAATTTATTTTATTTATCTCTGTCATCTCATATACTCTAGTCTAAATACTTCATTACAAAAGAAGGACATGTTTGGGACCATTTTAGTCACTGCTGGACGACTATGAATGATATCACAAAGAAATGACAAGCATTCTTTAATTCCTCTATAATCCAGATGTTATTTTTTCATGCAAAAGAAAATAATTTTTACATGATGCTTGTATCCTTTTGTCCTGTGTTGTCTTGCTTTTAACAAAATAAGTTTGGAGACATAAAAGTTCTGTCTTTTTCTTGAAAAATCTAGTCAAAGAGAAGATTTGTTAGAACTGTCATTTTTTAAAATGATCCCATAATTGTTTAATTTCCTTCCCAAGTAGTAATTTTGAAACTTCAGCTGTGTGAGAGCACACCCGTGATACTAGTTTTGATGTTTTCCCTCAAATGAAGAAAAATCTTTGCACTGAATTCTTATCAAAAGCCCATAATATTAGAACATTATACAATAAATAAAAATAGCTATTTAAAAAGCCCTCATCTATTTAAAGTCACATATAACTATATTCTGGCAGCTTATGTTTAAGCATTGTCTCCTTGCCTGTAAAGGAGACAACATGCAGAATGTTTTGAAGGATCAAGGCTAATATTAAAAATAAAAAAAAGACAAATGAAGATGGCTGATATTAATCTATGTTTTGTCTCCTCTGAAAACTAGAAATAAACATATGAATTTAAAGAATTTAGTAGATTTAAAAAGCCATGACGCTAGTACTTTTCTTTCTTTTTCTTTTTTTTTTTGGAGTCAGAGTCTCACTCTGTCTCCCAGGCTGGAGTGCAATGGCACACTCACGGCCACTGCAGCCTCTACCTGCTGGGCTCAGGTGATCCTTCTACCTCAGCCTTCCAAGTAGCTGGAACTACAGGCAAGCTACCGTGCCCTGCTAACATTTATTTTAAAGGAAGATTATTTCCTAAAAATAAGACTCTCCAAATATACCACTGCTGCAAAATCATGTGAAAATAAGTCCCCCCAAAATGATATAGCCAGATATTTTTCAAATGTAGGATAACTGCAAAAGCTCATTTACAGTTTATAATTATGACCCTATTTATAGAGTAAATATATCTAGGCACCCAGTTGTTTTTGCTACAAATCTAGACATCATCGTCTCTATTTTCTTTTCTTTTCTTTCTTTTTTTTTTTGCTGTTGTTGTACCAGAGTGTCCTGTAGTTCATGCTGGAGTGCTGTGGTGTAATCAAGGCTCACTGCAGCCTTCACTCCAGGCTCAAGTGATCCTCAACTCTCAACCTCCCAAGCAGTTAGAAGTACAGGGGTACACCACCATGCCCAGCTAATTTTTTGATATTTGGTAGAGACGTGGTTGTGCTACATTACCTAGGCTGGTCTCAAACTCTTGGTCTCAAGCAATCCTGCTGCCTCAACCTTACAAAGTGCTGAGATTATAGCTATGGGGCACTGCACCTGGCCAAGAAAAGTTTCTTGACTCATATAAAAACCACTCTCTCAGGTGCACTGTATGTCGTGTTTTCTTATTTATTGTGATATCCCAAATTTTTACTGGTTTTCTTAGTTGCTTCTGAGTAATTTATGTAGTTTTCCAGAAAATAGGAAAAAAAAGCACACACCCAAAATTGATATTAACTTTTTTTTGAAATTTATTTAGTTTCCTAAAGATTTAGCTAACAACCAGTTAAAGTTTAGTTACTGGTCAGGCTCGGTGGCTCAGCCTGTAATTTCAGCACTTTGGGAGACTGAGGCAAGTGAATTGCCTGTGCCCGTGGATTCGAGACCAGCCCGGGCAACTTGGTGAAACCTTGTCTCTACAATAAATCACAAATTAGCCGGGCATGGTGGTGCATGCCTGTAGTTCCAGCTACTTGGAAGGCTGAGGCGGAAGGATCGCCAGAGCCCAGCAGTTCGAGGCTGGGGTGACAGTGAGTGTGCCACTGCACCAATCTGGGCAACAGAGTGAGACTCCAACTCAAAAAAAAGAAAAGAAAAGAAAAGAAATTTAGTTACTGAAAAAACTCGGGTTAATGTAACGAGGCTGCTTTGTGTTGTGTTCATTTTTTCTCTGCATTCAAATTAATTTTGGTGGTTCCATTCAAAAAAACATTTTGCAAATGACAGTAAACATTTTGCAAACAGGATATTATCCACACATCGTGTGTTTTTTAGCAAGAACAAAATAAACATGGTTATTCAGTCACAATTATGTTTACTCAATCAGAAACATCACCTGCCATCTTTTTAAGGAAAGTCCTACTAGGGAGTCTGAGGGGGAGACGTCACAGGCAGTTTGTGGAATGCCAGCTTTCTCAGTAAGAGTTAGAATAACAAGGCCTTACTCTACTCCAAGTGTAATGTTTGTCTATATTACCTGGAGAATTGCATCTTATGTTTTCCAAATAATAACTTTTAAGTGAAACTTATAAAAATCCGTAAGGAGAGACAAAGTAGGCTTTTGGATGCAATGTCCATTGACATCAGTTTCAAATTTCAAATACTCATATTCTTGTAAATGTATTTTCACAATTGTTTATTTCTTCCAAAGTCTCAACTCCTAAAGAGTAGCTTGATGAATAATACATGCAGTACTTATTCATATTTATTAATGGATTAATAGAGAATTTTTAATAAACAGACCTAAACAATTCAGCTTTTTTTTCTTCTCTAGGTTAAAAAAGCAAAGCATTAAAACATGTGCTACAATGAGATAACTAGGTAACAAAATTATTTTATTATTATTATTGGAAACAAACCAACAAGAAATCAAGATAAAGTGGATTTCATAATATTGCCTTTTCCCTAATTGTGACAGAGGGTATTTCAGATAGGAATATATTGTTCGATTTAACATACATTTCTTTGCTCCTATACTCCTAAGTTATACATATCATTCAATGTCCTGCAATGACTAGGAAGAAATTACTAGGATTCTTTAATCATATGACTATTGGGAAAAAAAAATTGTGAGGAACTTTTGCAAGCAATATCAATCTCTAAAGTTTTCTTAGAACTAAGCATGAAAAATTGTCACAGAGTTTAGAATCTAACATACATATATACAAGAGGAAGCCCAATAAAACCCGTAATTATCTTCTGGAGGTCAATATCATTTTAGTACACTCAGAATTTGTCCCTCTGGATCAAATGGTCAACCAAAGTTTTTATCTGGAACTTTGGAGAAGGTTGTGTCATGATTTGTGGAGAAGATATGTCCCAAGCTGTGGCAAAAAGATTACAGGTTGTTTCACCATGATAGCACACCTGTTAACACCGCACTGAGTGTTCAGCAGATTTGACCAAAAATGGCATAACCTCTGTGCCCCATACTTCCTATTCACCCAACCTCAACCCCAGCAACATTTGTTGTTGTTGTTTCCTGGAATGAAAAAAAAGTCCTCAAAGGGAACATTTCGCCAACCTATAAGAGGTGAAACAAGAAACAGCAGGAGCACTAAAAGTCATCAAAATTGACAAGTTCAAAAACCATAGAGTTTATCATACTCAGAGATCTATCACAGAAACAACAAACTGAGTACCATATGTTCTCATTTATAAATGGACCTTAGACAATAATCATAATAATATAAGAAAGGGAAACTGCCAGGGGAGGGAGTAGTGGGAAACTGCCAGGGGAGGGTGGGGCACACCTCATCAACAAGGGCAACTGTATAGTAAACATTTGTCTACCCAACCCTGAATTGTACCCCACATCTTTAAAATAAAGAAAAAACTGTTTTGAGCAGTGAAAAAAGCATCTCGATAGGTGTAGTGCATCAAACGGAGAGTACTTTGAAGGTGACTTAAGTTTACAAATGTAAGAATAAATATACAATTTTTATAAATAAATTCCTGATTTTTGGGTCCCTCTTTTATATGTATTTAAACACACACACTCGCGCACACACACATATAAACACACACACTAATATAACAGTATATTTTGAAAACAAAATATTTTCCAACATGTACTACAGTTACTAAACAATTCTTGTTTATATGTTCTTCTTAAGACACTGTCTATAATATTCTGTCTTATTTATCTTGTGTCTATGTGAGGCCACTTTCCAGAATCAAGACAAGTGAGAATTTTCTGAGAGAGAGGAAAAGCTTCTAACGTTATAAAGTTATTAGAACACTGCTTTGGTACCAAAACCTTGGTAGGATATTGTTGTGAAATGAATAGTTTCCTTCCAAAATTCCTGTCTACACAGAACCTCAAAATGTGACCTAATTTTGAAATATAGTGTTTGCAGACTTAATTGGTTAAAAGTAGGTCATGCTGGATTAGAGTGGAGCCCTATAGTCATTGACTAGAGTCTTTGTAAGTAGAGAAGATACACAG
This sequence comes from Tarsius wallacei, assembly GCA_963574415.1. Lineage (NCBI taxonomy): Eukaryota > Metazoa > Chordata > Mammalia > Primates > Tarsiidae > Tarsius > Tarsius wallacei. The sequence continues at coordinate 14,079 of CAUYQG010181246.1, forward strand.
ACATGCACAAGAAGTCATGTGATAACAAAAACAGAGATTGGAGTGATACAACTAAAAACCAAGGAACACCAAGGTTTCCAGCAACATTTGAAACAAGAAGATAGGTAGGAGACAGATTCTCCTTCAGCACATCCAGAAGCATATAGCCCTGTTGACACCTTGAATTCAGATTCTAGCCGCCTAAACAGTGATAGAATACATTCATGTTGTTTTAAGCCATCAAGTTTGTGGTGTTTACTACAGCAGCCTTTGGAAACTAATATAGGACTATAGAAAGAATGTTAATGAAGTGGGAAAGCAGCAGAAATATTTTAAAACAACCTCTTTTTTGACATATAAAGGGAATAGGTGCATGTCTTATGTAAACTAATTCTGCATGCTATCAGTGAAGAGTGGAATATGTCTATGCACAAATACATATGCATACACACTTACATATACATATACAAGTAATACCCTTTCCAAAATGAAAACTCGTTTCTAATCTGTTTAAGCACATTAGCCAAAAAAATCCAATGTCCATTAGCTTTTCTTATATTACTTCATTAGGAAAAAAACAGAATATGTACATTAGGAATCTTGACTTTTGGTGTTACAAGTGTTCCTTAGTGATGTCTTGGCAACTGGGACCATAATTATTTTGTGTATGTCTTTAAACCTGTAAAAGAAAAAAGACTTGGATAAAGCGAGCTTCTAATATACCATCTAACCACTAGCTATATAATCTCTTTACTAAACAAATATTAAAAGTTTTATTGCTGTGAGAACTCTGCATACGATTTTATGATGGGATAATATTTTCCAAATTACAAGAACATAATTCATTCCAATTTTCTAGGAAGAATTACCATAGTATTGCTTTATTAAATCTATAATTGATGTGACAAATATTTACTCATTATTTCATATATATTAGGTTCACTATCCCTGGTTACACAATATATTTAATATAAACAGTGACCTGGAACAGGTGTTGATAAAATATTAAACATTAATGTATAATCCCATATTAAGCACTACAGAATACTTATGTAAAACAGTATCATAAAATAATATATTTTAAGTTATCTATTATGTGATTACATAACTGTGATCATATAGTACGTGATTATTTGACAATGCGTAGTAGTTTCTTCAGCTGTACACTTCAGAGGCATTTCTGTTCTTCATATTTCAGTTACAAAATCTTTGTGGTTTTTGCTGGCATGCAGACATTTTACTAAGGGTATTTATTAAAGGATAGTTGTTTAAGGCAATGCTAAATACTTCTAACCCATAGCTGGCTTGTAGTCCAAGTCATATACTTCAGAGGATGAGTAAAAAAAGTACTGTTTCTTCATGGAGTACATGTGATGTGTAAGAAAACCTCACATGAATAATCTCAAGTGTCTCTCCAAAACCTGTGAAGTGGTGATTACCTGCATTCTTTGATTGGATGAGGGGCTAAGGTTGGTATAGATTAAAAAACTTTTGCTAAGGGCCAAAGCACCATGGTTTTGAGTACCGCATGTTATTATTTGTTACTGGGGAAATCCCACACATCTACCTTGGTGTTATGCATTTTCTTTAAAATTACTAAGTAAAAAGTATTAAAATAATCAATGAATATTTGGGGGCTCAATAAGTCAAATTTGATACCTCTTATGAAGCAATGCAGTATCTAATTTCTTAAACCTGGGTGAATGGCGAAACTTGTATTGAAATTCTGTTCCAGTTTTCTGACATCTGGCTTCTTAACATTTGCAGTTTAGCTTGGGGACTACAGTACAGATGGAGGTGAAGAGGACTCTGCCGTGAGGATGGAGAACTGGGGAGAAAAGAAGTTAGGTTGGGAAGGCCATCACATCACCAAGGTTATACACCAAGGTTATATCTTTGCTTATTCCCTCTCCAAATGCTGGGCTATCACTTCTATCCCCTGAGACAGTTATTCCTAAAATGAGTTGACAAAGTGCTGAAGAAGACTCTTTCTGCAGCCCTCCAGATGACCTCAACTTTTTTGGTGTTACTAACAATTTTCAAGAAACCCACTTAATCTTACTATTTTTTTTTTAAGTTAGTCACAGCCCAACCTGACTGGAGTCCTCTAAATCCAATTCCCTCAATTCAGTGGAAATATGCTTACTTGAGTAATCAAGGATGTGATCTCAGTGACACTACCCATTTTCCTTAAAAATATAAAATAATCATTATAAATCATAATAGAAATTGATGCGGCTATATTAATAAACTAATAAATATGAAACAGTTCAAGTTTTAGTGGAAAAGTTTATAAGCAGAAAATATATATGTGTATATATATATATGCACACACATTCGTTATTGGAGGTTGGCAATGAATTCATTTTTTCTGATAATTTTATTCATTGTTAATTTTTTAGTCACGCTACTGATAGTAACATAATAAAAATACTTTAAATAGACTTAAAAATTGATTTAATGCCACTGAAGTACAGTAGTAGAAGTTGAAAAAAAAAAGAACCTACTTTCTTTTTGTCTATTTAGTGATCTAGGAAATTCAAGCATTCTAAAATTTCTTCTATTAGTATTGTTCACATGTCTAGAGCCTGAAATAAGTTGTCTTGGGTTTGAACAAAGCAAATCTGCCAGCTCTAAAACAAGTTTTAAAAAGCTGAACAATATATACATTGACAATTTATTCAATGACCTCCTTTTTTTTTTACTATTTTTGTTGTTTAAGAAAAATTTGTAAATGGTTTGTTCATTTGTTGACACGGGGGCACTAGAGAAAAGAAAAAGGCTGATATTGACATGTGTGAATAATACCAGGGAGAAAACCTCTGTTGAGTCTGAGATTGTTATTGAAACTTTCCATCCTATTGTCAGTGATATACTAGTGAAGTCACAAAAAGAGATAGGCCGAAACATTACATTTCATGTTGTGTTCTTCTAAAGATAACTATGAGGAAGATTATGAAATCAGTTAAATCTCAACAATTGTATTCAGCAGACATATTTTCTACCTTTTTGTGATTAAAACAAATTATGCATCTGGTTGTAAGGAAATATATCCCTCTTTTCCTATATTTTTTATTTTAAAAAATATTTTACTTCTTTATTACAGAAATAGCAAATAAAAATTTTAACAACTAATATTAATAAAATAATGATTCGAAATATACTGACAGTGTCTCACCACAAAACGCCCACTTGTTTATTTATTCAATTATGAGTATTTACATTTAAATTTGGAACTGTTCCATGAAAATAATGTCATATATTAACAGTGCTGTGCCACTTATTATTCCTCAGGTAGCTGTTAATATGTAGGATATTAAAAATAGTTGAGAAGCTTTGTGCTGTTTACATTTTTACTATATTAAAAATATGTTCTTTTTACGACTTGTCTACTTATGCAGGCTTTCTGGATTTGGGTATTTTAAATATCATAAATATGATGTAGGGAAATACATTCAATGCAAAACCTTCAGTTATAAAACATAATCATCTTGCCTTGTGTGATTTTATTCTGGGTGTACATATGCAGTTTAAATTTATACATGCATGCACATCATTTGAAATTGTTCTCCATTTTTAAGGGAAGATAATTTTCAAGCTCTTCAAGAAATAAATATGAACGTTCCTTTACCCAGCCCCCTGTTGCAAGATATGAAATCCTAGGAGAATTAAGGAAAGCAAATTTTGTATTAGTTTGTGGCTGTGGCATTTTAGAGCAGGCAAATTCAACTTGCAAATTGGAGCCCAGCTGCTGGTTTAAATCAGCTGAAAAAGAAATGGGAACATCTTATTGAAGTGTTCATTTGATATAGGTGAATATCTTTCCAACAGGAATGTGAACTCAATTTAAAGGGAGAACTAGGGTGATAAGTTAGGAGCAGTGTCTAGATCACAAGAACACATCAAAAAGGAAAAAATATAGATTATAAAACATTGAAGTATCAAAGAGAGTATGCTCTGATAGACTGGGAAGCAATCTAAAAGGAATTTGTTTTTTGTGTTTGCTCATCATTCATGAGTTAAGTGAGGGAGGATTGAAGGTGAGATTCATTTATTTACCTATTGGCAATGAAGCCTGACTTTCATCAAATGATCCTCCCTGTTCTCACCTGGGAGGCATTCATATCTTTGTTTCTCATGACAACATAATGGCATGTTCTGTTTCAATGATCTCCTATTTGTCAGAATTATCATGTTGCTCAAATTTCCAAGAATCTTCTGCTAACATGGATGCATTCAGGCTTTAGAAGTCACAGTCTATTTAAGAAGAGGGTCTGTTGTCAGTAGCTACAGTAAATCCAATGGTAGTTACAAGCATCTTAGAGTGGTCATCTCCACTGGTAAATATTCTGAATATAAAATTATATACTACATATATTTAGTTATGCATGTATTCGTGTATCTGTTGAACCCCTTTGTTATTGACAGGTGGATGCCGGGCAAGGTCAGAGGAGCTAATTGGGTGGGAATAAAACATAGTTATCTGAAACTTGCCGTTTCTTGAATTCTACCAGATTGTTGAGGCCACAAACAATATTTTCCTGAATGCCAGGCTTTCTTTAGCAAAGGAATGAATTGACCTTTACTACTGAAATCCTGTCGTCTATTCCACACAGTTGCCTGGAGTGTCTCCAAGGGGAATAAGCCCCAATAGCCTGTAGCAGTAAAAAGCTCATTAATGCACTCCATTGACTTTCCCTCCTTTCTGTTGTTTCTGTCCCTGATCCCTCAATCTAGACTTCTGGGATCAATTTCTCAATAGATTACCTAATCCCTTTTTCAGGATATGTTTCCTGGGACACCCAGACTAAGACAAATACAGCACTCCATCATGATTATACTTCAAGGTATTTATCCCTTTCCTGTCAAATGATGTTCATGTTGTTTCCACTGTTTATTGCTATGAAAATTCTTCTACATGTCTCCTGATTTGCAACATATGCATACAAACAAAGTCCTGAATATGCACTTAACAATTAATGGTCATTATTTCTCCTAGGTAAGATTAGAGGGCTTGACTTTTTAAGAAAATTATTTCTTTTTTTAATTTATTTTAAATATGTTTTCTTATGTGGGTTTTAAAAACTGTACTTGTATTTGTAATTAGAATTTCATATATATAGCTAGATAGAGTTATATGTAAATATATAAAACAATGAATATAGAGGTAAATTACAAAATTAAATACAGAATTGAAAGCTAGGTAATTTCCTGATTTTTTTTTAAATTTTTGGTCATACAATAGTCAGTAAAGTATAGTGCTCACTCTAAGAAAAGATTGCCTCATTCAAATTCTGTATCAGGACCCTGCTGATTATCTGACCAGTGGCAACTCACTTAAATTGTCACTGCCTCAGTTTTTCCAAATGTAAAAAGAGTTAGTAATATCTTATGCATTTGTTATAGAAAATGAATTATACAGTCATTTATATATAAATTGTATATATTTATTGGAAATAAATCATCTCTAAATAATATATATCACTAAAAAATCTTGCCTAGTCTATAATTAGAGTTACACGAGTTTGCTATTACTGTGTGATTGATTTCAACTCCAATATATTGAAAACTTAATTGATAGGTACAGAGATCCTTTCAAGATACTATTGAATAGGAAAGATAAGACAGACATCCAATCCCTTTAACACACACAAGGACATATGTGATTAATGCAATGATAATGATACAAAAGAAAATGCTATAGATGTGATGGGAAGAGTACTTCTGACAGGCAGATTAGCAAACATTTTATTGATGATGTAGAATCTAATTTGTCTTTGTGCAAGAAATATCAATCAGTGCATAATGAAGAAAAATGTCTGGAAAACAGATACATCTCTAAAGGAAACTACTGCTAACTCGTTTAGAAATTATTTTAAATATTGACCTTGTCTAGATACTATCATACTTGAATAATATAGTCTTCTTATTGTTAGGGTATAAAATCCAAATCTTATTTTTTAATCTTTTAATTAAATGAAGTTATATTTTCTTGGTGATATAATAATGAATACTTTAAACTTTTTTGTATATATTGTTGGTTGTATCATGCCTATATTATATGATAGTTATGTACAGTTCAATTTAGGACACACAATGTTATATAAATGAAAGCCGAATAGGAAAAAAATGGGAGATCTGTCAATTTCTCACACATATATTATTCTCATTTAAGAGAATTAAGAATAGACTCATTGAGTCTATTCTTCCGTTACATTCCAAAAGTACAGATTGAAAATCTGCGGAAATAACTACAATCCCCCAAAGGTTCCCCCCCCCAACGTCACTCTTTCTGATGTGTAAGATTATATTACCATTGGCTAACAAGCATTTTGTATTAAACAAATATCCCAAGTGTGGGATAGCGCAGTTGTCAGTCATTAACACCTTAGTGTTAAAACTAATTTTAATTTATCATTGGTGACCTGACTAGAAATAAACTTGGAAAGTTAGAACTAATAGGAACTTTGGCACTCAAGTGCAGTAGGACAACACCAGGTCTGTGTATCTGTGTGAGAAACACATCCTACAAAGAGAGAAGAACTAATTCTATCCACTTCATATTGGATTGTGGGCCATGTTGACTCTGTCTTCTGGTATAGATTTAAAGTCTTTATAGGTGAGATCATTTGACACATATGTAATAATTTTAATTAGAATTTTTTATGTGTTGTGTGTCATACCAGGGTTATGGGATAAAGAGGTGAACCAGACAGAATTAATACCGACCGTCTTATATTTGACTGCTTGAATAATTTTGGTCAAATATTTCCAGAAAGTTGGAAAAACCCACTGTTCTGCCATGAAGACTTAAGTCTCTAATATAGCTGCTACCATCCTACCTGGCCTTTTCGCATTATATGTTCTGAGCAGATTTCTTTTGGGAGGCCATGTATTTTTGTCTGAATGTAAAGAATAAACATTTATCTGATATTTTTCTTTGCGTTATGACTAGCATGATTTGTACAATCAAGGCTTTCTTTTCTTTTCTTTACTTTTCTTTTTCTTTCTTTCTTTCTTTCTTTCTTTCTTTCTTTCTTTCTTCCTTCCTTCCTTCCTTCCTCTTTTCTTTCCTTTCCTTTCCTTTCCTTTTCTTTTCTTTTCTTTCTTTCTTTCTTTTTTTCTTTCTTTTTTTCTTTTGTCAATGCAGTAGACTCATGCACTTTACTGGAAATTTCAAACTGGAAATCGAATGTGATTTTTCTTATTTTCCCTTCCTGTCCAGAGGCATACCAACTCCAATATATCAGCACTCTCTTTTCCTATAGTTTCAGAAAAAAAGTGGGGTCTTTGTGTTCTATTGGCAGAGTAATATTAAAATACAGATTTTGATACATATCTGGTCAATTTTTTTTCTTTTGCTTTATACTGACTATATGTGCAATTCATAGAAGAATGATTACCAGATTAGTGGATGGTCCAGGAAAGAAGTCATGAAACAATACAAAATAAAATAAAAAACTTTAAATAAATTTTTATTTTTATTTTGGGGAAAGTAAATTATTTCTAAAATTTAATTTATATAGTTACATATTAATTATGGCTTAGATATCAATTTGCTAAGATATTCCAAAAATGTGGCACAGCTTAGTGAGAAACTATTGGTTAAACAAGATCCAAGTTTTAAAATACTTGTCAATATGACTCTACATCAGCTTTTCAACTTCTATAACTGTTTCCAGGCATTTTACATTTTTACCAAAATATACTACTTGCCATTTTTTAAACATTTCACGTGCCTTCTGCTTTTATACGTGTGTTAATGTTCTTCTCTAGGGATTTAACCCCAACACAACCTATTGATGAGACAAAGGTGAGTTCACTGCTGTTCACAAGAAAGGAGTGTCTTAGGGTGCAGAAGATAAGATCTGAATTTATTGAGATTTGGATATTTGCTGTAAGGTTCATCTTTCAAAGCAGGAACTTGACTAGGATTGGGTATGAATCATGATGAAAACATATGAAATTTGTGGAAACGTTTTGGGTCTTTCAGGAAGTTCAACAATCAAACCAGTTGCCTGGGCAGAGTAGTCCTAAGAAGAGCAAATAAATGTTAATGAAGACAGAAAAATAGCGAAGTTATGTTGAAATAGACAGTAGGAATGATTTAGGTTGTCAATGTCCAGGTCAAGCAAAGGGACCAAAATCCCTCAAAGAATGTTATCATACAAAAGGCCAACTTTTGCTCTCAGATGTTTATAAGCTATTAAGTAATTAATTTATCAACTATTAAGCAATTTTTTACACAGAGCCGAATAAGTTTAAGACTAAAAATAACAGAGAAGTTAAAGAGTTCCCAGAAGTAACAAGAATGCTGTTTCCCCTATTCATTTCCTAGCCCATGAACAAAATAATGGCTGTATTTACCATCTGTGATAGTTAGCAAGTTGCTTTACATGATTTTGCCATTGTAAAGCAATAATACCTTGTAGGCAGAACTCTTAGTACCAGTTTTGCAAAATAAAGTAGTACTTCAGCAGAAAAAAAATTGTTTTGGCAAGCGCTCCTTGAACACCAATTAATTAAATAATTTCCTTGGATTTACCATCACCATTAAAATTCCATGTTTTTGCATTTAAAGAAAATCCTGAATCAAGAGTTCCCAGTCCAAAACAAATCTTTATCTATGCAGGGCATAGAATCTCATTTGAATATTTCCCCAAGGGTTTGGGATTCAAGGCTATATATCTATATATCTTCAGATTTCTTAATTTTTTAAACTTATTTTGGGGGGGGAGGAAGAAATAAGAAGATCACGAAGCAACTCCCTTCTCTTTGCTCCCATTTGTTACTGAAAAACAGTGCTTCAACTACTAGGCGGTAATAGTAATAGATACTAGATAGTAAGAATGTGAGAATAGAGAGTGAGAATATGGTCCTTTCATTATCACGTTGCCTCTTCAGCTTCAAAGAATACTAGAGCTCACTTCTTCAGAATGCTTATGAAAGCAGAGCTGCTATCAAGGTGGCCTTAGGCAAATGGAGAAGCTGAGAACAATGGCCTTGAGTGATCTGCTTTCTCTTGCTTAACAACTTCACCTGCCTCAGGAAGTCACTTTTGTTCCTTTACAGAATTGCAATTCCCTCATAACAAAACCTCCTTGCAAGACAGGATTCATCTCAGTCGTTTACAGCAAAGAATAAATATAAATCAATGAGATACCTCATCAAAGTTCTTGTATTTTTAGCTTCTAGTGATATGTGGAATAAAATACCATTTGTCCTCGTTAAAGGAATTGCAGGCATCAGCTTTGCAGATGAGGACATATTTTGCAGGAGAGATGTCTTTAGTGTATAAAATCAGGCCACGTGCATTAGGTTTCCCGCTGTCATTGTGTTCTCAACACAGCCTTTGGTGCAAAACTAGAAAGAGTAACTTGAATTACCTTAATTATCAGAAACATTTTAAATAAATTCCATCTTTAAATGATAATTGTGACTGGGTGTGGTGCCTCATGCCTGTAATCCCAGCACTTTGAGAGGCCAAGGTGAGAGGATTGACTGAGCCCAGGAGTTAAGACTAGCCTAAGCAACATAGTAAGACTTCATCTCTACTAAAAATTTTAAAAATTACCCTAGTCTGGTGGTATGAGCATGTAGTTCTGGTCACTCGGGAGGCTGAGATGGGAGTGTCGCTTGATCCTAGGAGATCGAAGCCTTACTGAGCAGAAATCACACTACTGCAATCCAGCCTGGACTACAGAGTATGATCCTGTCTTAAAAACAAATGAAAAAGATGATTGCACCCGATTCAGTCTTTGAATTACATATTATAGAATATGGGATCCGCCGGGCTCAGTGGCTCAACCTGTAATCCTGCACCTTGAGAGGCCGAGGTGAGTGGACTGCCTGAGCCCGCGGGTTCGAGACCGGCCTGGGCAACTTGGCGAGACCTCATCTCTACAATAAATCAAAAAAATTAGCTGGGTGTGGTAGCACGCGCCTGTAGTTCCATCTTGGAAGGCTGAGGCGGAAGGGTCACCGGAGCCCAGCAGGTCGAGGCTGCAGTGGCCGGGAGCAGCCACTGCACTCCAGTCTGGGTGACAGAGTGAGACTCCAACTCAAAATAATAATAATAATAATAATAATAATAATAATAATAATAATAATAATATGGGATCCTGGGGCATCCTGTGTAGTACATGGAGAGGTCATTTAATAGCAAAATATGTAGACATAATGGTGCATATGATGGTAATGATAATAACAACTGAAAGCAGTAATAAAGTAAGAGCAGTGCTATCTTTCAAAAAGGATTTGGTGCATTAGGCCATTAGTAGCAGATGTGACTATTAAATAAACAGAAGAACGGAACCACACAAAAGCAAAGATTGATTCCTATTGTACAATATTAGGTCACCTGTACTTAGGGAAACAATACAAAATACTTTGACCTCTAAAGGAAGTACAGGGAAGAAAAAGTTATTTTTATTAACAAATAGCATTTAGTAGTTTATGGTTTTTAACAATAAAAAATTAACCAGAATAATTGAGAATAATTGGCAACTTTTAAAAAATCTGCTTTAAAATTTAACTTTTTTTGTAGATAACACAAATTGGTTTCTATTGCCAAATCAGTAGCTGGAGTACAGTGCATTTTGTTTCTTTTATTTTTCTAACCTATCGTGCACAGGTCAGAAGCTATAAACTGATGAATAAAGCATACAGATAAATAGATGATGGCTAGATAGATAGATACATAGATAGATGATGGATACATAAATAGGTAGGTAGACAGATAATAGATATAGACAAGATATTTAGGTAAAGAAAAAGAATGACTAGAGGAAATAAGTTGGCAAAATTTTTAAGACAATATTCTATTTGGCAAATAAAAATAATCCTTACAGGAAAGGAAGCAGGGTGTGATTTCAGCACCCAGGTATTTCTTGATGCTTTCTGTGTGCTGATGCCATATGGTCTTACCCGGTGACTCTTTAGATCTATTTGTAATGTGTTCACCTTCACTGAGATGTAAAACTTTCTCCCACATTCTGCATTATTCTTCTGTTATACACAACAGTACAAATAATTAAACATTTATATGTATGCGTGTCACACATAGGGACAGAGAGACACACAGAGAGAGAGAGAGAGAGAGAGAGAATGAGCATTGGAATGCTAAAAATATAAGAAAGTATGCTGTTTGTCTGAAACTAGGTAATTATCTTGACTTTTCTTTTCTTTTGTCCATTATATATATGACCTACTTTGAGCTGAAGACTTGTTCAGCAACTTATTTTCAAAATGCACTATATCAAAGTGACCATATATACAAAGAATATAGCTTACAAAAAAAAAGGAATTGTACTATATAATATAAGAAAAAGTGAAAAAATATCTTACAAGACAATATAGCCATAACTTATGTCATAATTATATTAAAATGATACTAGATTACTTTCTTCAATTGTCTGCCTTTTTATGAAACTTCATCTAAAAAGTCTTTTCTCTTTCAAAGTGTGTTATTCTTAGAGTCATCATTACTTTACTGACAAAATTAAATACCATTTATACTTACCCTTTAATTGTTCCATAAACATTAATTTTATCTCTTTGATAAAGACTATTGAATGTTCAGGGGCACCAGCTTTGTATACACTTCAAAAACTTTACGTAAGGTACTCATGGAGTGCTTTTAAGTGTGGAGTAAATACTAAATTCTTAATAAATATGTTAATAATGATATGATAAATAATTTTAAAAAGGAAGAAAGGAAAAAAGGAAGGAAGGAAAAGAAAAAGGAAAAATAAGGAGAAGGAAGGGGCCCAAAGAAAAAAGAAAGAGAGAAAGACAGGGAGAAAGAAAAAAGGAAGATTCACTCGACTAGCCTAAAAAAAAAGAAAAGTCATTTATTTAATTTAAAGTGAAAGCCCAAACGTCTTTTATGGTCTAGCTATTATTCAAAGTTTTTCAAAGCATCCTAATAAAAAAGTAATTCAGAACAAACTAAGGTATTTGTTTGTATGAAATATATATGTTTATATTTGATGTATAAATATATATGTCATGACTTTATATGCAATGTTATGAAGATGCTGAAATTTATCTCTAAATTTATAGTTGATAAAATATTAGCACATAAGCATTTTGTTCGGATTTTTATTACTGAATTAGTATTAGTCAATCAATGTTGATATAAAATATCTATTTGTCCAAAAACAACAAAGTAAATACATGTATTTACTAAAAATTTTGTGAATTCATTGCTGTATCTCCCACCTACATTTTGTTGATTTTTCCCATTAAAGTATATATGGAAGCCCACAATTTTCACCTTTTCACCACTCTCACACTTTTTTTTTTTGAGTCAGAGTCTCACTCTGTCAGCCAGGCTGGAATGAGTGCTATGCTCACATCCACCTCAGCCTCAACCTGCTGGGTTCAGGCAATTCTACTTCAGCCTTCAAAGTAGCTTAAACTACAGGTGTGGGCCATCACGCCCTGCTATTTTTTTTTTTTTTTTAATTTATTGTAGAGATGAAGTCTCACCATGTTGCTCAGGCTGGTCTCGAACCCCTGAGCTCAGGCAATCCACTCGCCTTAGCCTCCCAAAGTGCTAGGATTACAGGTGTGAGCTACCACGCCCGGCCATCACACTTTGACATCATTTTTTTGTGCCTCGCTGGGCTCGGTGGCTCAGCCTGTAATCCCCCGCCTTTGGGCGGCGGTGGTGAGTGGAGTGCCTGAGCCCGCGGGTTCGAGACCCGCCTGGGCAAGCGAGACCTCATCTCTACAATAAATCAAAAAATTAGCCGGGCGTGGTAGCGCGCGCCTGTAGTTCCAGCTACTCGGAAGGCTGA
>CAUYQG010181247.1:0-29922 GCA_963574415.1 Tarsius wallacei
GTTGAGGAATTGAGGTTTTGCATTCAGAATCTCTTTCCTTTTCCATAGGCTTATATGCCTGTTCTTGTACCAATACCAGGCTGTTTTGATTATTGTAGCTTTATGGTAGTGTTTGAAGGCTGGAAGTATGATACCTCCAGCCTTGTTTCTTTTGCTAAGGATTATGTGAGTTTTTGCCGTCTTTTATGTTTCCATTTAAATTTCTGTCTTGTCATTTCCAGGTCAGAAAAGAATGATGTTTTTAATTTAATGAGTATTGCATCCTTTGATTTGATCTACACTTAACATGGAATATTTTTCCATTTGTTTGGGTCTTCTTGGATTTCTTTGAGCAGTGTTTTGTAGTTCTCGTAGTAAAGGTCTCACTTCTCTGGTTTGGAAGATGCAGAGGTATTTCTTTGTTTGTGTGACTGTTGTGAATGAGATTGTGTTGTACTAAACATTTTAATTTCTTTTTTTATTTTTTAAATAAATAAAACATAGATTCAGTTGAAACCCTATGTGTCATTTCTTGACTCTAGTCTTATCTTTTATTGACCTGGAAATAACTGCTATTATGAATTTGGTCTTTCTTTTTCCCATTCAGATGTTTTAAAAACTTACATATGAATGTTTATACATAAAGTAAAATATTTTACTTATTTTAAGGTTTTCTAATCTTCTGCAAGTTGCTTTTTTCATTTAACATTATATTTTAGTTTTATTTATGTTAGCTATGTATTCTAGTTCATTTATCATCACTACTATTGTAATAGCTGATTGATGAATATGCCATGGTTTATCCATTTTCCCCATATATACAACTGTTTGTTTATTTTCTTGTTGATGGATTTTATTGTGTATTTGTGTTTTATTTTGTTTTTCTAGTTAGTTAACTTTTTATTTTTGCTACTACAGACAATGCCGCAATGGTCATTGATATGTATATCTTTTTGTGCAGCTTGTAGAGGGATATATCTCTCCAAGTGGAATGGGTAGATTGAAGGGCATGCATATCCTCAACTTTCCTAGATAAGGTCAAATTGTTCTTCAAGGTGTTGCACCAATTTCTACTTCTGCCCACACTATATAAGATTTACCCTCGCTCCATATTCTTGCTAGCACTTATATTTTCATATTTTAAAATGTTCACCAACCTTGCTGATGTGAAATTGTATCTAGTTTTAATTTTAATTTCTAAGAGCAATCACTGATAAGATTGGCATCCTTGCTGGTTAAAGGTGCCCTCTGAACACCTCTGAGAGAGTCTAGACAAGTACCTAGCTGACTCTTGGAAATGAATGTCACCTGCAGGGTAAAGCAACATACACACTTCACATGAATAGGCCAAAAAACTGCTGTCAAAGATACAGATGAAATTTCACAAAGATTGCAATGAAGGCAAAGAAGGGCTTCATCTTTCCTAAAACCTAAATCAGAGCAAAATACTTAAAAGACCAAGAAGGCTGTGTGAAAGGCACAAGAAGATCTGCATGTCACCCTTCCTCTACTGGTCCAGTTTACTATGACTCTCAAGACATGCTGGGAGAGCTCTCTCAGGAGGAACAAGCTTGACCACTGCCTTTGTCAAGTTCCCAATGGTCACAGCATTGTCCTCCATCCGCTTCACGATCAAGCAAGCAATGAGCAAGTTCTGTGACATTGATGAGGCCAGGGACAACATGGTGAGCAAGTCTGATTGAGAGAAGATGATGTGCAATTGACTAGCCCCTGACTATGATACACATTGAGTGTAACTAGAATGACAATTGTCTTAGCCATGTTCAGTTGGCTAGTTCTAAATGTAAACTTTTATCACCATCAGAAAAACAGTAATAGAGGAATGGAAGAGATGGGAAGGAACAAAGAGTAATTGAGAGGAGACAAGAAAAATGCACATAATTGAGGTAAATATTGATTGACACTAATGGAATTTGGCTAATCCTGACCTAAGCTCTAGCCAGGAAGGACTGAATTGAAAAGTAAATATCTTTCTAAAGAACCAAAGATTGTTTACTAATTTCAATTATCTGGAACAGAGCCAACAACCAAGAAGAATACAGTAAGGACCTCTGAATAACTAGAGTAACTGTGACAGTGTCCAAATAGTAATGGTTTTAGCCTTACTTGAGGGTCTTACATAAAAGACCCATCTCAAGCCCTCACTCAGCACTTATTTCTCTAACACACAATTTTAACAAACTCTGGCCTTAATGTCAAGCCTACAGCAAATATGAAACAGTAAGTTTGAAGGGGATTAGTGAATTCAGGACTCTCTTACTAAATTTATGCATGCTAGAAACATTACAATATCATAGCTTGAACATGAGAAAGAAAAATAACTAAAAATTAAAATCAGAAACTTAAATAGTAGTATAGGACTAATATACTTGGAAATATCTCTGTTTCCCATACTTGTAACTAGAGCATATGGCACATATAGAATTGACTTTTTATTAGCAATAATTCTCCATTTCAGGGTAAACTTTCTATCATGGTAACTCTGCTTCTTCCCTCAACTCTCTCCACTTTTCTAAGGAAGAGCAAACACTGATAAAATTGTTACCCTTACTGGTAGAAGTCCCATCTGGGTTAAAAGGTCACATGTATATATGTGACTCATTGTGTCTCCCTCTCCCTGCTCTCTTTGACTCACATAGTTCATGCAGAAAACTCTCCAATCTCTTTCTTCTCTTCAGCCAACTGGAAAATAAAGAGTTTTAGGCAGGGCTTAGGGGAAGTCATAGAGAAGTGATACTGTCAATCTTTGCTGAAGCCATGTGCTGTTCAGTTGGCCAGAATTCTCTAGATTTGGGAGGCTAGTGTATTATTCTGCTTGTGCTGCCATAAGAAAATCCTATAGACTAGGTGACTTAAACAGAAAATTTCTCTCTTTTCTTGAGTCTAGAAATTCAAGATGAAGATGTAGTAGGTTTTTCCTGAGACTGAGGCCTCTCTTCTTGGCTTGTACTTGACCAGTTGATCCATGGTATCTTTTCTTCTTCTTATAAGGACTCCAGTCATATTTGATTAGGACCCCATTTAACCTTAATTATCTCTTTAAATTCCTTATCTCCAAGAACAGTCACATTGGGGGTTAGGGATTCAACACAACTTGCGGGGAGAGGGGCCACAGTTCAGCCCATAACATATATAGCATGTAAAACAACCAAATCACTCTTTCCAATGGCAACCACTCTTCCTTTTTCCACAACTGCCTATTATTTTTAGCCTCCAACCCACACACATATTTATGTTTTTGCTTATGGTTTTTTTCTTATTCCTTGTCAAAAACTGCTGAAGGGGAGGATACTTCAGCAGTGGTTGAAGAAAATATTCAAGATATCTTTGAAATGTGGGCATCTAATGTCTATTATTATTTTCACTGGAATAAAAAAATTACTTTCTGATGAGAACTTTGGCCTTGCCTATAACTATTTCTCTTGCTCATCTCCAGATGGAAGTGGAGTGGCTTTATGTTTAGGTACTATTTTTATTAGATGTCCCAATTTTCACAAGTTGGTTTTAATCCTATTCCTCAGCTCATCTGTGTTCTTTTTTGAATGGAATGACTACATTCCAGGTACCAATCAGAGACTAAATTTATGAATTAGGTGCCAGTCAGAAGCCCAGCTTATAAAATAAGTAA
Source organism: Tarsius wallacei (assembly GCA_963574415.1). Lineage (NCBI taxonomy): Eukaryota > Metazoa > Chordata > Mammalia > Primates > Tarsiidae > Tarsius > Tarsius wallacei. The sequence goes on from CAUYQG010181247.1 coordinate 3,629, forward strand.
ACAAACAAACAAACAAAAAATAAGTAATTATGGAGAAATACCTGAAGAATATGTTGCTAACCTATTTCTTTAGGTTACTTATTCTGAACTATGTAGCTACCGAGAGGCATCAATATGTTTCAGTCAGTTTTGGTATTTGCCAGCCAGTTTTCTTCTAAGAGAAAACTACCAAACTTGCCAATAATTTCATGAAAATTAACTAAAGTCAAGATTATTCTCTTGACAATGCTACCACTGTTTTGTAGTTTGATGTGCTTTCTCAAGGCAGAAGAGAAAGAAGAGGAATTAGGATTTAGAAACCATAGGTGGCTTATTCATGCCAGTACATGGAAAATTCCTATGCCAATTAGAGAGTAAGGTGAACACCTTCTTCCACAGTGCAGTAAGGGACTGTTAATTGGAAACGAATGTTAAAGTGAGAAATTATTAACAGTTATATTTAGCAGGGCTTGGTGGCTCAGCGCTTTGGGAGGCCGAGGTGAGTGGATTGCCTGAGCCGGTGGGTTTGAGACCCGCCCGGGCAACTTGGCGAGACCTCGTCTCTACAATAAATCAAAAATTAGCCAGGTGTGGTAGTGCGTACCTGTAGTTCCAGCTACTTGGAAGGTTGAGGCAGAAGGATCACCAGAGCCCAGCAGGTCGAGGCTGCAGTGGCCGAAAGCGGCCACTGCACTCCAGTCTGGGTGACAGAGTGAGACTACAACTCAAAAAAAAAAAAAAAAAAAATTAACAGTTATATTTAGATTGAACACACAAATACATCCATTGACCAATCTTTTCATGTAGGGCCAAGGCTTTTTGGGGGAAGGGGTCTACTAATTGGCATTCTGCTTTGTTTACTTTGTACAAATCACACTCATAAACTTATAATACTCTTGCTACTATTTCCAGTTTTGTTTTATTTTAATTAATAAAGAGAGAATTGAATGGCAGCCAGTAATCTGAGAGTAGAAGCCTATATTTTATCTTAGTTTTTTGCATTTATCTTGCCCATACCTAGCTATACAGCAGTTTCTTTAGCAACATTTATCTAGTTTTTCCAGAGTATTCAATTTGGTTGTTCTGTTAAATAACAAATGTGTGATTCATTGGTTGATGTAAAATTTAATTGTTGTATAGACTTTAATGTTTCTTGCTCCCATGATCCCTACCATGAGATAAATTGTGAAGGTAGAGTCAACATATCTTAGTGAGGGATCTTATGTAGAAATTTTGGGAGAAGGTATTGTTAAGGATGATTCTTGTATGACTCTTTTTTTTTTTTTTTTTTTTTTTTGGAGTCAGAGTCTCACTTTGTTTCGTAGGCTGGAGTGCAGTGATGCAATCACAACTCACTGCAGCCTTGACCTCCTGGGCTCAGGCAATCCTTCCATTTCAGCCTCCTGAGTAGCTGGAACTACAGACATACATCACTGCATCTGGCTAATTTTTTTATTTTTTATTTTTATTTTTATTTTTTGGTAGAGGTGAAATCTTGCTATGTTGCCTGGGCTGGTCTTGAACTACTGGGCTCAAACAGTTCTCCCACCTTAGCCACCCATAGTCCTGGGATTACAGGCATGAGCCACCACACCTGGCCTAAGTATGATACTAAAGTTTTTGTCATTAGGTGCTCAACAGATACACCAAACTGGGGAAAACCAGGAAAGTATTAAGTTTGCTGTGGGAAGTCAAATACTAGGTTTGAATTCCTGTGAATTTTCCTATTGCCAAGTGAAAATATTGTGTAGTTACTGGGTATTAAAATTGGGATGAGAAATTTAAATTTAGTAGTTAGCAGCAAGCTGATGATATTTGAAGCCATGATAAATCATCCAGTGGGAATATGTGGCATGAGAAGACAAGAAGGTGAGGGGCGGAACCCTGAGGAGCCTCATGTTTAAAGGTTGAGTAGAGAAGAAGAGGATTTAGTAGAAGACTGAGTAGTGGCCAGTGAGGCAGGAGGGCAATCAGGAAGATGTACTGTCAGAGCTAGGGCAAGAACTGATCTCAAGTATACTGAGGAACACAGGCTAAGCTGCATACTTTTTTGTCCCAAATTTGAAATAAGAATGTATTTCACAGTTATGGAAAGTAACAATCTTGAACATGAATGAACTTGCCTTGATATTCTATTTACTGATGTGTAATATTTAATTATTAAAGTTATAAGTATCATGAACTTTATAAAATGTATTATGTGAATATGTATATGCATGCACGTACATACACACACAGACTTATATACTCCCTGAGTTTTGTGAAGGAATTATTGAGTATAGCTAGGGAAGCTATTTTGTAGTACGTAAGCCCTTAAGTAGGTTTTTCTATTGGGCTGCAATTTATTGGTTTATTTTTACACATACATTTCTTTTTAAAAATTGTGGTAAAATATTATCTATCACAAAATTTACCATTTTAACCATTTTCAAGTGAATAATTCAGTGGTATTAAGTACATTCACATTGTTGTGCAACCATTGCTATCTCTAGAACGTTTTTGCCTTACAAAAGTAAAACTATGTGCCTACTAAAATAACTCCTCTAATCTCACATCCTTTTAGCCCCTAGCAGCCATCATTTTACTTTATATCTCTATAAATTGAACTGCTGTACTCTAGGTACTCATATAAGTGTAATCATACAGTATTTGTCCTTTTGTGACTGGCTGAAAACTTAACCTAATGTCCTCAGAGTTTATCCATGTTGTAGCATGTGTCAGAATTTATTTCCTTTTTAAGGCTAAATAATATTCTATTGTATTTATGTATGTACCAAATTTTGTTTATCCATCTCTCTGTTGATAAACTCTGGGTTGCTTCTATCTTTTGTTTATTGTGGATGATGCTGCTGTGCACATGGGTGTACTAGTATTTGCTTGAGTCTCTGCTTTTGGTTCTTTTGAGTATATGGTATACACTCAGAAATGAAATTGTGTTGGAGCACATAGGGAGTGAGGAGAGAGATCAGATGGCAAGCATTGGAGCTGAGAGGCCTCATCCCTGCTTGGGTGCCAGGCTCACTTAGGATTTGCAGTCCTGCTTTGTACACGGGAGAGGGTGAATGCACCCGACACAGTCTGTAACAGTTCCCCTCCCCCAGCCACATGTGGGTCTTTTGTTCAACGCTAGTGTAAGCCTGGTTAGGGCACAGAGGTATGCTGCCAGAACCCACATGGAGATGGGAACCCACTGGAGCTTGGAATGCCTACCACTAGTCAACCTTTGAAAGTTGTTCCCCACCAGCAATGCTTGATGGCCTGCTCCCAGGCTGAGAAAACTTGCCTGCCAGCTGTACTCACTCAGTGCCTGCTGTCAGCATCTGGTGGCCAGCCGCAACACCCAGACCAGGAAAGAATACCTACCACCTTCACTCACACAAAGGGAAGGTCCTGCCACACAGGGAATCTACTGCTTTAAAATTCTGAGCATAGCCTTTGGCAGGGGAGGCAAAATTGTGAAAGGCATCTGGAAGCCCTGTTTCCTGGTAGGAGCTCTTCTGGGCTGCCAAGGGCTCCAAAATTCCAGCAGTGCTGCCAGTGGTCAGGGGCCCATTTCTCCTCCTGATTCCCACAGGGAATTTGCAACTGGGGGTCAGAAGGCAGTCTGGCTGACATGACCATGGGAAAAACTTTGCAGCAGAAAATCACTTAGAGTTCTTAGAACTGCCCAGCAAGAGTGGTAGGAGCAGGAGTAGCTATCTTTCTCTCTCTCCCTGTGTGAATTGTTTTGAACAGCAGATAGGTCCTAGGGCAGCTATACCATTTCTAACTACAAAACAACAAAACTAAAAAATGATAAGAGAAGAGCTGTTCCTTACAGATGAGGAAGAACCAGAAGCAAACACTGGCAATCCTCAAAACCTTAAAGCAGTATCATCTATAAAAGCACCTCTCAGTCCCTAAACAATGGAATCTATCCAGAACAACCTGTCCCTGATGACAGACACAGATTTCAGACAATGCTAAATGGCTAAAATAGTTAAGGAAAACCACAAGAAGTTGGAAGCAAAGAACCAGGCAACAAAAGCAATGCAGGAAATAAAAGGTGAGATAACCAATATAAGAAAGGTCCGATCTGAAATCCTGGAAATGGAGAATTTCTTCCTGGAATTTCAAAGCACAATGATGGACCTAGCTACTAGAATTGACCAGGCAGAGGAAAGAATCTCAGAGCTTGACAATTAAAATATTGAATTAGCCTAGTCCGACAAAAACAAGGAGAAAAGACTCAAAAAATGAGCAAAGCTTATGGGGGTTGTGGGATTATGTAAAAAGACCAAATCAATGATTGAAACAGCAGAAGGGAAACTGAGAATAACCTGGAATAAGCCTTCCAAGAAGTCATCCAAGAAAATTTTCCCCATCTCGCTAGAGAGGTAACCATCCAATTGTAAGAAATTCAGAGAAGCCCTGCAAGAATTTACATGAGAAACCATTCCCAAGACACATAGTAATCCACCTCTACAAGTTAGGTATGAAAGAAAAAATTCTAAAGGCAGCTAGAGAGAAGGAACAGACCACCTATCAGGGAAGACCCATCAGTATTGTAGCAGACTTTCAACAGAAACCCTATAATCCAAAAGAGACTGGAGTCCCATCTTTGACATTCTTAAAGATAAGCAATTCCAGCCAATAATTTCCTGTCCCATCTTTGACATTCTTAAAGATAAGCAATTCCAGCTAAGCTTCATCAGTGATGGAGAATTAAAATCCTTTCCAGACATTCAGTCCCTAAGATAATATGCTACCTCTAGACCAGCCCTTCAATAGATGCTTAAGAAAGTTTCAGAACTTTCTGAAACTGAAAGAGTGAGTCCACCCTTCACAAAAGTGCAAGCGAGCCCAGAGTAACAGAGCATACAGATATCCACAAAATCTACAAGAAGAGGAAGAAGCAAAGCAACAATTAACTTGAACATGAATGGACTGAACATGCTACTAAAAAGGCATGGAGTTAGCAAACTGAATAAAGAAACATGATCCAAAATTCTGCTGCCTCCAGGAAACCCATATGACTGCAAAGGATACCCGCAGGCTCACAGTAAGGGGCTGGAGAAAGATCTTCCAGTCAAACAGGAAAAAAAAAAAAAAAATGAGCAGGAATAGCTATTCTTGTACCAGACAAAACAGGACACAGAAGGACACTACATAATGATAAACGGCTCAATCCACCAGCAAGAAATATCCATCTTAAATATATATGCACCCAACACAGGAGCACCCAGATTTATAAAACAATTGCTATGTAAGCTAAGACTTGATACAGACACACATATAATTATAGTCAGAGACATTAATACCCTGCTAACAGCTCTAATCAAGGCAAAAAACCAATAAGGAGATCCAGAATCTTAAAACTCGATCAACTGGACCTAATAGACATCTACAGAACACTCCACTCAACAACCACAGAATACACATTCTATTCATCAGCACATGGAACATACTCCAAGATTGATCACATTCTCGGGCATAAATCAGGTGTGAGCAAATTTCAAAAGGCTGAAATAATACCAAGTGTCTTCTCAAACCACAGTGGAAAAAAAAATCATCACTAACAAGAACACCTCAAAACTCAAAAGTACATGGAAACTAAACAACATGCTCCTGAATGACTTTTGGGTCAACACAGAAATCAAGACAGAAATAAAAGATTCCTGGAAACAAATGAAAAGAAAGCTATAACTTAGAACCATTAGGATACCATGAAATCAGTGTTTAGAGGGAAGAATATAGCATCTTAGGCACATATCAAGGAAATAGAGGGCTCACAAGCAGACAGCCTAATATAACAAGTAATTATATCCTACATTCAGTAGAAAAATCCAGATTACTAAGATAAAGTCACAATTGCAGGAAATATAAGACAAAAATATAGAAAGGATCAATAAGACAAAAAACTGATTCTTTGAAAGGATAAAATAGATTGATAGAGTCCTGGCCAGATTGACAAAAAAGAAGAGAAAGTTCAAATAAACGCAATTAGAAATGAAAAAGGTGATGTCATAACTGACAATGAAGAAATTAAAAGGATTATCAGAGATTACTGTGCATATCTGTATGCAAATAAGCTAGAAACTCTAGAGGATATGGAGGAATTCCTGGTATCACACAACCTCCCAAAGTTGAAATAGGAAAAAAATTGAGACCCCAAACAGACCATAACAATCTAGGAAATCAACTCAATTATAAGAAACCTCCCCACCAAAAAAAGCCCTGGATGGTTTCTCTCGCCCATGTCAGCTCTGGCATGGCTCTCTTTCCTTCTTCTCTCCTCTGTTCTTTCTCTAATAAACTTTGGTTTAAAACCTAAAAAAAAAAAAAAGCTGTGGATCAGATAGTTTCTTAGCTGATTCTACAAGACATACAAGGAATAGCTGATACCAATCCTATTGGAAGTATTACAGACAATTGAGAAGGAAAGAATCCTCCCTAGCTCTTTCTGTGAAGCTAATATAGTTCTGATACCCAAAATTGGCAAAGGTCCAACAAGGAAAGAATTACAGGCCACTTTCCCTTATGAACATGGATGCAAAAATTCTCAACAGGATTCTAGCAAATTGTATCCAACAACACATTTCAAGGGTCATTCATCATAATCAGGCCGCCTTCATTTCCAGGATGCAGGGCTGATTCAACATTTGCAAATCTATAAACATATTTCAACACATTAACAGGCATAAAACCAAGAACCACATGATTAGCTCATTAGACACAGAAAACGCATTTGATAAAATCCAGCATTTCTTGATTAAAAACCCTCCAACACTTAGGCATTGAAGGAACATTCCTCAAAACAGTAAAAGTCATTTATGACAAACCTGCAGCTGACATCAGCTTAATGGGCAGAAGCTGGAAGCATTACTCCCAACAACTGGAACAAGACAAGGATGCCCACACTCACCCCTCCTATTCAACATAGTACTGGAAGTGCTAGCCAGAGCAATCAGACAGGAGAAGGAAATTAGGGGTATCCATGTAGGAAATGAGGACTATATAATTCTGTATCTAGAAAATCCTAGAGAGTCTGTCAAAAACCTCCTCACACTGATAAATGACTTCAATAAAATCTTGAGATACAAAATCAATGCACAAAGGACAGTTGAATTTCTATACAGCAACAATAAATAGACTAAGAACCAAATAAAAACACAATTCCATTCACAATAACTACAAAAATATGAAATATGTTGATATCCACCTAACCAAAGTGAAAGACCTTTACAATAAGAACTATAAAACATTGCTCAAGGAAATCAAGGATGATATAAAAAATGGTAAAACATCCCATGCTTATGGATTGGAAGAATCAGTATCATCATGTCTGTCCTGCACAAGGCAATCTACAGATTCAATGCAATCCCTATCAAATTGCTAACATCATCTTTCACAGTCCTAGAAAAGAAGATACAGAAATTCATATGTGAGCAAAAAAGAACATGAATAGTTAAATCCTCAGCAAAAGGAACAAAGCTGGAGGCATTTCACTTTCAGACTTCAAACTTCATTACATTAACCAAGACAGCATGATATTGTTATAGGAATAGGCACATAGACCAATGGTACAAGACAGAGAATCTGGAAATAAAAACCTGGTTTCTCAAGCAACTCATCTTCTACAAAGCCATCAATAACAATCATTGGAATTTAGCAAACGGTGGTGGGAAAACTGACTAGCCACATGCAGAAGAATGAAACTGCACCCCTACCTATCACCATATACAAAAATCAACTTAAAATGGATCAAGGACATAAATGTAAAACCTCAAACTATAAGAATCCTAGAAGAAAACTTGGGAACACTCTCCTGGACATCGGAGTAGGTGATGTATTCATGGCTAAATCCTCAAAAGCAAATGCAACAAAAGCTAAGATAGACAGATGGGACCTTGTCAGACTGAAAAGGTTTTGCACAGCAAAACAAACCATCAAGAAAGTAAAGAGACAATCCATGGAATGTGAAAAAATATTTGCAAGCTATACATCTGATGAAGGCCTAACATCCAGAATCTAAACAAATCTCAAACTAATTCAAAGAAAAAAAAAAAAAACGTTAACACTACATTAAAAAGTGGGCAAAGGATACTTCTCAAAGGATGACATACAAGCAGCCTACACACATGAAAAATGTTCAGCCTCACTAATCATCAGATGAACGCAAATTAAAACTGCAATGAGATACCACCTAACTCCGGTAAGTTATCATTAACAAGTGCTGATGCAGCTGTGGAGAACAGGAGTCACTCCTGCACTTTTGGTGAGAATGTAATTAGTTCAACCTCTGTGGAAAGCAGTGTGGCAGTTTCTCAACTGAAAAATGAGCTTGCATATGATCCAACAATCCCTCTTCTGGAAACACACCCAGAGGAACATAAATCGCTCTACAAAAAGATGCTTGCACATGCATGTTTATTACAGCACTATTTATAGTAGCAAAAACATGGAACCTACCCAGATGCCTATTGAAAATGAACTGAATAAAGAAAATGTGGTACATATACACGATGAAATATTACACAGCCAAAAAGAAGAACAAAATCATGGCCTTCACAGCAACTTGGATGCAGCTGAAGATCATCCTATTAAGTGAACTATTACAGAAACAAAGAAGTGTATACCGCATATTGTAACTCATGCTGTCACAAGGGTGTGATTTGCAGATACTGGATACTGCTAGGGGTGGGGAGGAAAGGAGGAGAGAGAGGGCCATGTGACAACACACTGGGTACCTGGTCTACTATCACAGGAGGAGAGTGCTAGCTAGAAGCTCAAACTTCACCTGCATGCAACCTACATATGTAGTAAATGCCCACTTGTATTCCAAACTCTAAAATAAAATAAAAAAATTTTAAGAAGCGGAATTGCTAAATTATATGTAATTCTGTTTTTCATTTTCTTAGATACTGCCATGTTTTTTTCCATAGTAGGTTTATGATTTGCCATTTCCATCAACAGTGCAGAAGTATTCCAGTGTATCCACATCCTCGCTAACACTTGATCTTTTCTGGGTTTGTTTTTTGTTGTTGTTTGTTTTTTGATAGTAGTTATCCTAATAAGTATGTGGTGGTATTTCTTGGTGGCTTTGGTTTATGTTTTCCTAACGATTAATAATGTTGAGCATCCTTTCATGTTCTTTCTGGCCATTGTATATCTTCTTTGGAGAAATGTCACCTTTGAAAGCATTAACTTTAGATTTTATTTTGATAAAACACATGTCTTAATATAAACTCTTTGGAATATCGCAAATTTTTTGTTCTATTTTCTTGAACAAATTGCTTGATTTTGAATAACATACTGAAAGACAGCATAGAGAAAAAAATGCCAAATCATACTTTCGAAAAAAATCGGTCTTATATTGTTTAAAAAGTAAAAAGAAAAGGAGAGAAATGTTATCATTCATGTTTGAAGTCACTTCTTGTCATTTTGTTTTTATATAAAGTAGTAAATATATTTTTATTATTCTTTAATATTTTACAAACTCCTCCTGAAAATGCTACTGAACCTTTTGTTAAAATGTCTAACCAGGAGGCGGGACGTTGAACCGCCGAAACACGGAAAGCCCGAAGCGGGTCGCCTCGCGGCGTGCAGCGGACGCTCGTCTGGAGCCGACGCGCGGTCCTGCCGCGCACGCTCGGGCCGGGGGGTCGCCCCCGGCGGCGGCGGAAGGGCGGCGTTTTGGCGGTCGCAGCCGCCTGGGGTGCCCGCCCGCGGAGACGCGGCCTCCCGCCGTGCGCGGGTCTCGGGACCGCGGCGGGAGGAGGCCGCAGAGGCCCTCGCCAGCCGTCCCGAGCGGGGACTTCCGGCCGCCGGCGCGGAAAACGCGGCCCTGGAGCCGGCGCGCCGCGCCCTCCAGCCGCCGAGGACGCTCGGACGCTCCCCAGCGGGGTGGCGGTGGCGCACGCCCGGGAGGCCAGCCCTTCGGGAGGCCGAGCTGAGCGGACGCCCGGGCGACTTGGCGAGACCACGTCTCCGCAGTAAACCCAAAAATCGGCCGGGCGTGGTGGGCGCGCCTGTGGGTCCAACTCCTTGAAGGCTGAGGCGGGAAGGTCCCCCAGGTCGAGGCCGCGGTGGCCCTGAGCGTGCCATGGCCCCGGGCGGCAGAGTGACGCACCAACTCAAAAAAGAAAGACTTCCTCAAGAGACGACGGCCTCGCTTGCGGGAGCGCCGGCCGTCACCCCGGAGACACACGCAGCAGGGCAGGGCTTCCTGCCAACCTGTCTGCGGGAGAGACAGGCTGGGTGACCTGCTGGGGTGGAGCCCAAGGAGAAAGTTCCCCGTGAGTGTGCTGGGGCCTGGGATGACTGCAGGAACCACGCCCATGGCCCCCCGGGGACAGAGCCTGGATGGGAGGGCCCTGGAGGACTCCACACCGACTCACACCCAGGTGTCCGAGCGGAGCCCACCGCGCACCCACACCACCTTAGACAGTGGGTGGAGGGCTCCTCGGAGTCCAGGGCGTCCCAAGCCCGAAGGCCTGGGCTGTCACTGAAACCTGCGGGACGCAGGGCAGAATCTCCAGACTGCAGAAGCACCTGGAGGGCTTTGGGGGACCCTCCCCGCTTCAGTCTTCGTGCAAGGGACTCCTGCAGTCTCGCCAACTCTGAGGGCTCCTCACCGCGGGATTCTGCCCCACTCCCGGCAGATGCTCAAAAGGCGACAGTTCGCGCCTGGTGACAGGACCCCTTTTATAGGCTTGTCAGTGTGAACCTTGGTAACTGGGTTGGTTGTGCGGGCGTTTTTGACAACGCAGACCGCCCTTTCTAGCCAAGGAAGATTTTAGCAAGTTATTCTGGAAAGAGGGGACTGGACTGCATGTCCATGCCTCAGAGCTCAAACAGGCTTGTTCTGAACATTCTTGACGTCTTGACTGGTGAAATGGAGTTTGTCGACTTGCAAGTTGGGTTTGACTTTCTGTGTGACGTTTATAGTTGAAGGAGTCAGGCAGGCTCCTTGGAGCCTTTTTCCCCACGTGGCCTCGGCCTTGGCCTGCAAAGGCTTGAGCAAACACCGCAGTTTCTAGCAGCTGAAGGCCACATTCCTAGAACGCGCCTCCCCACCCTTCAAGCGCCTGCCAGGGATCACTTAAAGCTGCCGAGAAAATTTGCCGTTTGTTCCAGCAACACCTGAACGCAGGGCTCCTTCTCCCAGCCTCTATGGAGGCTCTCTGGGAGCCTAACTTCTCGAGTGAGCAAACCCGGGGGTTTCACGTGGACCTCGACCAACCACTTCCTTCCCCCTTTTGGTAACTTTGCTTCCCTGACTCTGCTCAACCCCCTGCCATTCTTCCTCCTCCCTAATTCATTTTTTCTCTCTCCTTTTTAAATACATAGTTATTTTATAGATATGAGTCTTGCTATGTTGCCTAGGCTGGTCTCGAACTCTCAGTCCCAAGCAGTCCTCCCCTGGGTCTTCCAAAGTGCTGGGGCTTCAGGCGTGAGGGCCTGGCCCATGTTCTCTTGAAAAAGCCCAGTGGTCTCTCTGCAAGCCTGAACAGCACTCTGCTCTTCCCCGGCCGCCGCTAGTTACTGGTGAAATCTGTGTTCAGGGCCTTACCTAAAGTCTGTGTGTGCCTTTGGCAAAATAAAGACAACTCATCAGCCTTATTAAATTAAAAAAAAAAAGTCTAATCAACTAGTAGAAATGGCTTTAAAGAGTCGGACCCTAAGAAAAGTAGTTTCTGAATAAAGGCTCAAGCAATTTGTTCAAGTTTTTATAAGGGAACACTTTCATTTTCACAGTATTCTGGTCATAAGGAGTAGTTAAACACTGTGTAAGTTTTATTGTGTATATTATATTCAACATACACACACACACACACACACACACACACACACACGTCCATTTCTTAAAACTACTTTAGAAACCAAGTCGCAACACAGTTATTGTCACAGTCTAAGTTACATAGCTTGTTTGTGCGGGTTGAGACAGAAACAAATCTCTTTTCATTTCATTGCCAGAATCCTGTAGTATCATAAACAGATTAATTTCTTCAGATATATATTTTAATTGATTCTCTGCTTGATTTTTTTTAACAGAAATATAACTACCTGTTTTCTTTAACAGTTATTTCGAGAAGTACGAATAATGAAGATACTGAATCATCCTAACATAGGTATGAAATTTGTACATACAATTAGTGAAGTATTTTCCTTAATTTGAGGCTATTTGAAAAGATACAATTTTAAGGATACTTTATATAAACAGAAGAAAAGTGATAACCTGAGTGATGACCCAGGAAAGTGGTGCTTTGGGTAAAAATAGATTATAAGGAAGTTACTTAAAGGCTACAACTTGCTGTTTTCTCTCACCATGCTATCTTCTGCTGTTCACTAAAATAATTGATATGACTTGGAATTAATGCATATAACTGTTTTTTTAAAATTTCCGTACTAAATCTCTCTAAATAGTATTGCCATTTAGTTATTTATAAAAAATGCCATTTAGGTTTTTTTTTTTTTTTTTTTTTTTTTTATTTGGAGTCTCACTCTGTCGCCCGAGCTGGAGTGCAGCGGCATGCTCCCGGCCACCGCAGCCTCGACCTGCTGGGCTCCGGCGATCCTTCTCCTTCCGCCTCGGCCTTCCAAGTAGCTGGATCTACAGGCACGCACTACCACGCTCGACTGATTTTTTGATTTATTGTAGAGATGAGGTCTCGCCAAGTTGCCCGTGCGGGTCTAGCGCGGGATTACAGGCTGAGCCACCGAGCCCAGCTCATTTAGGTATTTTTAAAAAAGGAATCCCAGATATTTTGCTGCTGTACACTTGGGTTTGATCATAGTTATTTGCATTAAAATAAAAAGTGAATTTCAGTTTTAGTAAATTTTTTTGGCAAGTCCTGATTTTGTGTGGAAATTATCGAGGATAGCTACAGCAAGTTTTTTTGTAATAGGTAAGCCTTAAGTAGGTTTTTCCAATTAGGGTGACATTTTATTGATTTATTGTTGCATGTCATATTTATTTTTTAATTGGTTTTTTGCTTGATTAAAAATATTTCATCTTTATAAATAAGTTTATTGATCAGATATATTATTATATAAAATCATTTGATTGTAAGAAGCAAAAAATCTGCTTTAAATCTCTTTATTTTTAAACTTTTGTTTGCACATTTGAAAATCTTGTTTGTTTTACAGCTGTTGTTGTGATTTTTTTAAATGAATAATTTCAACTGCTTAAGTTTAATAATTCAGAAGTGTTTTTTTAATCCAGAAACTTTTATAATACCACATAAATACAGAATTTTTTGTTTTTTACCAGACTATTTAGCATTTTAAGATAACTCACAATAACAGTCTCTTTTTAAGCATTGGTTAAAGTTCTGTTGTCTGATTTTGAGATTTCTCTTTTTATTACCTTATTCTAATTTGAAAAGGTAATGGTTTTTTGATCCCAGGAACTTAACTCTCTTAACTCAATAAGTTGGTTCCAAGTCACTTTGTGGTAAGTAGTTTTCTTCCAAGGAGTAAGTAAAAAACCCTTGAGAGACCTTTTGAACTTAAAATTGTAATTAATAATGTTTAGTAAATACTCAGATTTTCTACTGGTTTAGTATTACCTTAGATTTTCTTAAAGCATATTCAATTTATGCTAACAATTACAGAATTATGTCTCTAATTTCTTTTTTCAGTAAAATTGTTCGAAGTTATTGAAACAGAGAAGACCCTCTATTTAGTCATGGAATACGCCAGTGGGGGTAAGGATGAAGGGGCTTTAAAAGTTCTCTTTGATGACATATACAGAATTATTAGCAACTAAAGGTTCATTATGACACTAATGTTTTCACTGTTGTTAATGAATGTATAGTTTTATTTAAATGCCTTTAAGCTATATCTTAAGGAAAATTCAATGTTTGCTTACAAGACCTTTTGATTCTACATCATAAATATCATTTTTGACTTATTTAAAAATTAGTGGGAACTTTTTTGAAACTCTAAATATGTATTGTCATCTTATAAATGTTTGATTCTTATCTAAATTTTATGTTATTATAATATAATCATTATTAGAAGCTCTTGGCTATAAGCAGGGACTCTCAAGTGCAGAACGTATGTAATAAAATCTATAGTGAAAGCGTGTTATAGATTAGTGTTATTTCACTGATTGTTCATATATGACAGATTATCAATATACGTACATTATCAAGATAATCCATAAAATATTTCAAGTTAAACAAGTATTGATCTATACATTTTATAAGTTAGAGAAATTAGTTGGCAGTGAGATAGAAATAGGAGTGATTTTTAAACATTGATAGTTAATAGAAAGTCACTTTTATCTCCTGCACTTTTCCTTTAATGAGAAATCTGTCAGCTCAAAATCGCAATTCTGTGAGGCATAGAAACCCATTTCTCAAAAATGCGTTTAAAATCTATGGAGTTAATCATTTAATAAGTAAAATAAAAGAATACTTAAAGGAAGGGTTTAAGGGCTCCGAATTTAAGCAATTGAAGAAGAGAGCAGCTGAAATTATTTGGCTGATTAACTTTTTGCTAGTCAATAAGTTCAACAACAGTGTTGAATTTGATTGCTAAGCCCTTTTAACTAATAATATTTATAGACTTTTATGCTGATTTTGCTTTATGTTAACTAGGATAAAAGGCATTTATTCTAGTCTACAGCAACTAAACTATATATCTTTATACTGTCTCATATTTCTAAAATATTTTATTATAGATGTTAAATATATTTAATCGCTTTTTCAATTGTTTACACATATTTTAGTAGCTTTTTTGCAAAGCTTTTGTCACCCTAAAATATTTTAATGTAAGTTTTTAATTTAACTTGAAAATCTGTGTTATCATTGTTTATTATTATAATATTAGAAAAATTATATTAAAACACTCATGCAAATTTGCATAATGTATAAGTCTATAATAAAATTAATGAGCCTACAAATACCATATAATGAACTATTTCTCTGGTGTTTTATCCTTCAGTTAGTTTGCTATGGCAATGTGTCTGCATAGGAACCCTGAATATTATTTTTAATTCAGTTAGAATTTTTTTCTTTTAGTGATGTAATGTTTTAGAGAAAGAGGCTATACCCACTTTGATATGAGAAATTATAGCTACTAAAAATCTGTGAACACCTTTCTGTTTTTATAAAGGTCTACTGCAAGGCTGTGTTAATATTATGTGTATTAATTTAACGGTTAATGGTAAGTACAGTCAACTCTCTATTGGTGCTAATGAAGGGGAGCAATGGCTAGAGTAATACAGAGAATGTAGGGTCATCACTGCTCTCCTTCAATAGCATAATTGGGAGGTGCAGTGGAGAGTAGTGTAGAGAGATGGGTGCTGGAACTCAGACCAAATCAGCTGGTCCGTCATTCAACTCTGATTCCTGGTGATAGGATATTTGGGGGGTCTTCCCATTCAGTGATTCTGTAACTCAAAACATCGTGGTGCTGTAGCCTAAATTTGTAATCATTTTCTTGGTTTTTAAATCTGTAAATGGCAAGGTGTCTCTGGAAATGAAACACTGAGTACTTTTTCTTTGAAATGTCTAGATAGTTTAGGATTGATTCTGGCATGCACACTAGAAATCAAGTATGAACAACAGCTAAATCATGCCAGGCACAGTGGCTCATGTGTGTAATCCCAGCACTTTTTGAGGTGGAGGCTAGAGGATTGCCTAAGCCAGGGGTTCAAGACCAACCTGATCAACTTAGCGAGACCTCATTTCTGCAATAAGTCAAAAAAAAAAAATTAGCTGTGCGTTGTAGTGTGCGCTTGTAGTTCCAGCTACTTGAAGAACTGAGGCGGAAGAATCATTTGAACCCAGCAGGCAGAGGCTGTAGAGACTGTGAGCATACTATTACACTCCAGTCTGAGCAACAGAATAAGCCTCCGACTCAAAAAGAATAAGAGCTAAGTCAGACATCTGTCTCTTTGCCAGGAGTCAATCAATTGATTCCAGTTCATTAATGGAATTAAAATCTTCAGTGATTAGAAAATCAAGGAAATAATTTTTTGCTTTGAACCACATTTAATCCAAAGGAGCCTATTAAAAGTAGGTATCAGGGCTACTCTGGGATGGTTTATTTATTCTTTATTTTGTTCATGCAGACAATATTTATTAAATGCTTATTTTGTATTAGGTAATATTCTAGGTGCTGGAACTACATGGGTGCGCAAAGACAAAGTTTCTGCCCTCAAGAAGTTTACATTCTAATTTGGAAATTAAATGACATGTAAACAATATATAAAAGTGAAGGACTATGTCATATAAATATATGGGGTATGAGCATTCCAGGCAAAAACTTAAGAATAGATCCTCATGCCTGTAATTGCAGCACTTTGAGAGGCAGAGGCAAGAGAATTGCCTGAACTCAGAGGTTCGAGCCCAGCCTGGGCAACTTAGTGAGACCTCATTTCTACAATAAATAAAAAGACTAGCTGGGCATAATGGCATGTGCCTGTGGTTCCAGCTACTTGGAAGGCTGAGGTGGAAGGGTCATCTGAGCCTAGCAGGTTGAGGCTGCGGTGGCTGTGAGCATGGCACTACACTCCAGCCTGGGCGACAGAGTGAGACTCTGATTTTAAAAAAAGAGAGAGAGAGAATAGAGAATAAATTCACATTTTTGAACTCTTGCATATATCTTTCTCAGCCTAAACTCACAGATCTATAATTAACTACTTTATAAGTTAATTAGAATTAACAATTATTAACATATTTCTTACATTAACTATACTAAGATGAGTCAACTAGAGCATCCATTCATTTCTGTTTTCATCATCCCATTTAATCACTTAAGTATGCTTGATATAATTGCTGTCTAACATTGTAGATGTTCTAGTTTCATCTGACATACATCCATTACATATTTTATTTTTTAAGATTTTACTTATATCCTAGGATTGATATTGCATATATGTATATGTGATATATCTGTATACCTAGGTACAAGTATATCATTTATTGAGTGCTTACTATTTGCCAGTCACTGTGCTAAGCACATGCATTATTTCATTTAATCCTCACAATAGCCACGTGAGTAGGCAGTAGGTAGAAACTGAGTCTTAATGAAGTTAAGAAATCTTCCTGATGTCTGTCAGTAGCTACTTAGGGATATACCAAAATTGGTCTGATTCTAAAGCTTGAGGTTTTCTGTTTTGTTTTTACCACTTTGCTATACTTTATAAGAGCTCTTTAAACCACTTAGTGAATTTTTAGTATACGTGTATTTCTTATAGTGCAAATTATAGGAATAAAAAAGAAATGTATCCCTTACACTAAGATAGCATTTTTAATATTGTAACTAAATATTAATTTGTTTTTAAACTATTACTGACTAGAGAAAAGTGAAAACACGTATAGACGTAAAATTATGGATCCAATAATTTCTACAGGTTCTAGTTATTTTTAAATTATTTCAAGAAATCTTTGTTGTCTATCCACTTTGTATTCTATCATGGAGATGAAGATACAAATGAAGTACAGACATGATGATAGTGTCTAGGTAGTTTACAGTTCTTTTGGGGTAGTAGAGATGAGTACACGGATGATTTAATTCTGTATAATTTGTGGTTAGCCACCAAAATACAAGAAATGAGTAGAGTGAGAATACGCATAATTAGAGTATGGGAAGAAAAGTGATAAACCACTGAGGATGGAAATGGAATTTTATCAAGACTACATGACGGGTAGGGTTTAAAAGAGCAATCAACATGAAACTTTATTATTTTGTTTGAAATGTAACCCCCAAATACAAAACCAAATGTAATTTTTGATTGCCCAGGCGGTGGCTTCCCTTTACTAGAATGGATAATAAAGAGTTGACTGTATTTTTACATAATACTTGAAAACAGCAAGTTTTTTAAATTATGTTTTTATTACCTATTTTTTAAAGAGTTTTGCTAAATCATAAGCTGCTGCAGATATTCAGTTCTGTTTGTATTTTTTTCCCTTTTTTCTATTCATGTGTTAGTTTGTGACTTAACACAGAACATCAGAAAATTGTGGGCCAAAAGTTTCTTTAAAAACAAGGCAAAAACTTGACATTGCATATATTGTTAACTGAAAATCTCTGTATATTTTACTACCTGCTTTACCTTTCTGATTCAGGTGAAGTATTTGATTACTTAGTTGCCCATGGAAGAATGAAAGAGAAAGAGGCCCGTGCAAAATTTAGGCAGGTATGGAAAGTAGTTTTCAACTTTGTTTTGCTGATATTTTTAGTGATAATACATTGGACAGTATTACAAACTAGACTTCATAGTACATGGTATTTTAAGAAAAAATTCCTGCTTTATTACACTTTTTAAGAATGGAAAAATTCTGAAAAATGAACCTATTCTTTCTTATTTTAAATTTAAAATAGTTACAGATGGTTATTTTTAGATGGTCGTAAATAGTGAATTTTTATAGGTAAGACTTACCTTATTATTAACTCTTTGAATGTCTTGGAAATATAGACTAAATTGAAATGGAAAAGAAATATTTAATCCTTTGATGCCCTTATCCAATAATTATTATCAAGTATTATTGACTTTATGTATATAGCATATATGTGTATTGCTTAAAAGGTTTTTTTGTATTACTTATAATTAAGATGTCTTGGAATTTAAACTCATTTTTGTACATTTAAAGAATATGGTCAATTTTATTTAGCCTAATAGGCCAGGAACCTTGCAAATGTAGCACAGGAATATGGTAAGATATTTATATGTCCAGTTCAACTTGAATATAACTTGTTATAGAAATAAAAATAATTTAAATTTATCTAGGATTTTATTTTTAATTTTTAGGACTGAAGTGATTAAAATAAGCATACTTATAAATTACTATGGAAATGACAAATTAGTGAATTGTAAATTTTTCATAAATTTACTAAAGTTTCAGCTGACAACTTATCAGATCCTAAATTTTCTCTCAGTGGAACTAGAATTCTCATTTAAAAAATGATACACTAGCCCTTCTGTAAGAATGAACACTGATTCTATAATTAAAGGGGTTCTGTAGTCAATATGTTTGGGAAACACTGAATACTGATATAAGATCTTCCTCTAAGATATTTACATTCATGTTAACATGTTATACAATTGGAAAAGTCCTGAAGGGGAGGGGAAGAAAATGCCTGTTTAACTTTTTTGACTTAACATTCTCCAAATTGATCATGGAATGAGTTTGCTTGTTTTATGGAAACTTAGTTATTAATATCTCACAGAATTATTACATTTTGGAAAACAATTTGTGAAATGGTTTATATACCAAAGGCATACGTAGCTCTTTTATTAAGAATAGATTCCTAAAAGCATTTATTTTAAGATATCTGAATGTAAAACAACTGCTAATGAGGAAAACATTTTTAAGAAACTGAGTGGCATGCAGCCACATCTTGTTAAATTCTTTCCCATCCTAGGATGGAATTCCAAGCTTACCCTTAAGTAAAGCATTACATGTTAGCATTTTAAATATTATTATTATTTCAGTATCAGTTATAGTAGTTTTAATTAGTAGACCACCAAGAAAATTCCAGTTATTAAATACTCCCACTGGGATCTTAATATATAGTTTAAAGTTTATTGCTACTTACCCCTATTTTTTAGTCAGCTAGTTTTATTTTTCAATAAGTGTAGAATATTATACTGGGTACTATATGGAATTAGAGAAGTTGAAAATGCCTGATGTTTAAAAAAACTTGCCATCTTTACTGGTGGGCAGGAGCAGGATAGGAAATTGGAACACAGGTATTTCCATATAGATACAAATAATTACTAA
This sequence comes from Tarsius wallacei, assembly GCA_963574415.1. Classification (NCBI taxonomy): domain Eukaryota; kingdom Metazoa; phylum Chordata; class Mammalia; order Primates; family Tarsiidae; genus Tarsius; species Tarsius wallacei. The sequence goes on from CAUYQG010181247.1 coordinate 23,329, forward strand.
AATTGACTTTTTTCCAAATAAAGTTTGAATTATTTTGAAATCAACTTCATATTCCTCACATTGCAGAGGTTGAGTATCAAATGAATGCAATGAATTGTAAAGCAGTGGGAAATATTTTTATGTAATTATTCATTTATTATAAATATTAAATATATTTAATATCTGTATGTGTTCCTCCATAACTAGAAAGGTTAATAACTCACATGTTTAGAAACAGGGATACACACACACACACACACACGCACACACACACGCACACATACACACACACATCCCCCCAACATATACACATTTTGTAGTTATCTGATTAAAGATTATATTTATTTTTAAATTTATTTTTGAAGCTTATTTTTCTTGATGGATTTGATTTAAAGTCTTGGAGGATTAATGAGTGTGTCTTTAGTTTTATTTTTATTTGCTCTATATTTTATGATTTTCAATAAATTTTAACAGTGAAAGAATGTACTACATTAGCAAGACATACTTATATATGTCCTTGACTCTGCTATTGGGTATACCACCAAAGACAGTAAGGCAGTTTAAGACCACCTAGCAGCCATTTCTCATGCAATGCTTCTTTATCCTTAGTATTTGAGGGAGGGCCTGCAAAAAAAATAATAACATTGATTTAACTCTTCTAGTATCAAAGCTGTTACTTCAAGCATGGGAATTCCTGACCCACTTGTAAGTTACTGCAGAGCAGCTCTAATAACTTTATCTCAATGAAAACACTGACATATGTGGTCTTCAGGTCAGTGCAAGGCTGATTGTAAATCACTTTTTCAAGATCCATAATAAAAGGATCATTGGGAAGCTCCTGTGTCCTATTTATGGAAATACAAAATGTTTTACAATGGGAAGGTGTATCCGTAGACTAATGCTATAAAAGTGGGGCTTATGAATGGAGGTTCTCACAGTGAGAAGCCAGAATTTCTTTCATGGCAGAAGTTATACCCTGCTAAGCAAGTATGGTAATAGCATAAACTACCACATTTGACTGATAGCTTAGAGGTCATAGTGGGGGGAATGCACACTTAATGTAGGGCATTCTTTTTAATTATCTTTCCATTCTTGAAGCTTTAGGACTCAGAAAACTTTTGATTCCAGTGGTCTCTCATAGAGACCATTATCATTATGTCTGAGGCAAAATTCATGGCCTCTAATTATATTTGGTAACCAAATTATTATGTGTCACAAGCCTTCACTGGATCATACAAACATGTGATTTGTAAAAGATAATATAATTATTGGCAAATTTTTGTCATCCATGATACAAAAAATCTTATAATATGTACATACTATAACTATAGCTTATGTCCAATGAAATATACATATAAATGTAAATGTCTTTTGGCTAGTGAACATTATTTAGTGAAAATTGGGTATTAGAATTTTGAAGCATGTTCCTTAAGAAAACTAATACTACAAATATTTATCATTAGGTTCTGTTGTTTTTTTAGAAATCACACTTCAAATTAATCATAATTATTTACCGTTACCCCACTCAAAAACATTTAGTAGTTCTGAAGTACCTGCTTAGTTTGTAATTCAGAAACCTTAGCCAAACTGTCTATTAAGGTTTGACTCCCACTGTCACCATTTTTCCATCTACTTTTTGAATACGATGTGTTCCCTCATTATTAATGCATTTCACCATCTTGCCCCCACATCCCCATCCCCAAATCTCCATGTTTTAAAATACTGCTGCCCTTCAAGGATGGTTTAGATCAAATAATGCCTACTCTAGGAAGCATTTCCACCTAAAATTATTTTTATAATTCTATCACTTCTTTGTATCTCTGCTTCTGTGATTCTTACTTGTATTATAGTTACTCACATACATGTTTTCATTTCTTAATGAGATTGTAAGATCCTAATGGCAGGGCCCATGTAGAGTTCATTTTTATATTTGTCTAGTAACCAGCACGTTTTCTTGCATATAGCAGGTACTCAATAACTGTTTAATAAAAATGAATGAAGTTGAAATATATATTACTCATTGTGTGTTGATGATTTTGTTTTGAATTCATGTTTTCTGTCTGAATCAGTTTAATACACATTAGAATAATTTTATAATGCTGAAATATCAGTTTCACTTCTACTTTGAAGTTCCTTTTTTTCACCCTCATTCCTTTTAGCATGGTCATACTTCACATTACCTCTAGACTTTTTAAAAATCTCATTTCTATCTCCATTTGTAAATGCCTAACCAACAGTGAACATTCAAACTGTGTTTACATTTAACTGAATCCACAGAATTGAATGTTATGCTCTGCATTAAAATGGTCACCCCTCTATTCATCAGATATAATTATATGTACAAAATAGCTCTTAATTGATTGCTGTCAGATACTTTGCATTTCTATATTTTACATAATAAGAAACTATCATAGGATTGTTTATAGTCTATTTCTCATTTATATCTTTTACCTTTAAACTGTTAGTTCCTTCCTGTTTAGCCCTTGTTCCCAAAGAACCCTAAGTAATGATTGAAATTTATAGCTGCATACAAAACCTAGTTACAGATATAGAATACTCTGCCTGACTGAATTAGTTAGTGACAGTTTAAAATGTAAGTTTCATTTTCCCCGTCCTTTCTTTTGATGATGAGGTTTGTTTTTAAGACTTAGAATGTTTCCTTTCTCTGTATATATGAACAGACAAATAGAGGATATTGCTAAATACCTAATTGATAAATTCTTAGTAAATTGGCCTTACTAAAGAAACATACCTTGAACATATGATGTAATTCCTAGAATAGAGTTTTACTTTTTTAACTAATTTACATGTACCAGAGTTTTTATTTCAACACTGTAATAAACCATTTGACCAAATCTACAAATTGTACACATTCAATCATGTAAACAGAGCAGTATAATGACCCATACAAAATCTTCAGACTGTGACAAGGAAATATTTTACTGTATATTAGCAAGAGAATATCAAGTTTCCACATTTTCTACATTTGAAAGCAAAAGTTTCATCACTTTAATGATTATAATTTTCTGAGGTAAAGGAATAGAAGAATTGTTAAATATTACTTTGAAATCTGAGTTAGCAGTGTATCTAAATTGGAGGTGATAATTGGGAGGAAATTGGGGTGTTTTTATACCTCAAAATAATTTTGATTCTTTTTTCCAAATATTGCTTTCAGATTGTATCTGCTGTACAGTATTGTCATCAAAAATGCATTGTTCACCGTGATCTTAAGGTAAGCTGCTGATTTTATAACAAAAAATTCTTCATCATTGAGATATTTACTGATAATTTTAGAGTCATTCTTTTGATTGCCCAACTGTCAGACACTATTCAAGGTAGCTTTTATTTAGTTCTCATGGCAATTTTATGAAAGGTAATATTTTCGCTGAACAAGTGAAGAGGTTTTCTAGCTTTAAAAGTTAAAAGATTTGATTCACCATTAATTAGCTTTCTTTAAAGACATAAATGTGGTACTTTGTCCCCAGCCGAAAGTGCCTGAAGGTCCCTCTCAGAAGAAGCAAGGTCAGGGCATAGATTCACATTTACCTGATGTAAAAGCCAGTGTTCATTCTACCTTAAACTCAAAGAAATAAGGAAAGTTTTGAAACATATTTGTGAATACTACATGCATGTGATAAGTATAAACTAGCATACTTTGTAATATAAAATGTATGTTTAGTCAATAAATGTGGCCACATAGATTTGGTTCAAAAGATGAAGGTAGATATTCCCTAGGCTAAAACATTTAATCTTTTTTCTTTTTTTCTCTGTTCTAAATTTATTTTGCATAGTTCCTTACTTGGGGGTCTTATTTTTCTTTTTTACTTATTTCCCCATCACCTTTGTCAGTTACTAGCACCAGTTTGTGTTACACTTGAATATATTGTCCTAAACAGTATTCAGAAGTCTAATTTTGTATCTTAGTTCCATTTTCTGAGCTTACCGATTTTCTGCTGTTCCAAATTTTTCTATTTTTCAGTTTCCTTCCTCAGCTATTTTAAGGGAAAGTCATTTCTACAAAGAAAAAAAAGAGGACTATTCCCTATTTCTGTGTTTGACTCCAAGTTTATCATCTCGTTTCTTATCTGAACAAAATCTGCACACACAAAAAATGTTCAACACCATGTGTTTTTCCTCCAGTCCAGTGGAGTGTCTTCCTGCGCACTTCTGAAGGAGACCTCAGGCGCCCTGAAGCTCTCCTCTTCTGGGTGGACTGTTTGATCCATTCAGACATTTCTAGAGAAAATACAACTTGCTCACAAACAGCTTCAGAAATTTACAATGACCAGGCCTTAAATTAGAACATCAAAATAAACTGGCTTTGTCACAGTCCAAAAATGTTACAGTGTAGTATAATTTTCCCAAATTAATGTACTTTTATATTTATATCATCAGTGATACTTCATTTTTATTGCATATTTTGGGTACTAGGTGTATCTGCATTTTCCAAAAATAAACTGAAAACAAATATCCCAAACTAGTATGACATTAAAAAAGGAAAAAAATAATGAAGCGGATGAGAGAGGGAAAAGCTATATAATGGGCAGAGTGTCTGGCTCTGATGACTGCTGGACCCTTCAGTGATATAGAGAATTCTGATTTTTGATTTGGTTAAATTTTATTTCCTTTTGGAGCCTTATAAAACACATCTACAAAGCAACCTGTAACTTTGTTAGTCTGTCCATCAGTTATAACATAGAGTTTGAAACAACAAATGTACAAAAGTAAGTTCTTTATTGAGTTGCCTACATTTATAAAAAACACATTTAAAATGTTCTCTTTTGAGTGATTCTGTTTTAGGATTTTGGAAACAAGCATCTCAAATCATGAGAGGGAAGATTCACTGCTTTCTGTGTAAAATATTTCAAGAAGAGAATCTAGTCTCAGAATAGCAAAAGGAAACTTAAAACAGACAAGATCTAATAGAGGCTGTTTGTTTTGTTTTGTTTTTCTTTAACAGTACTTTGTTAAGAAAACACTCTACGAGAAAGGACAAAGGAATGAATTAGTGGTCACAGAACCTCTGACTGGCAGTTATTTTAGATATACTCTGGAGCCTTACTTTAACCAACAATACTTTATTAAAATTGAGCTCCTTTGAGCTATCTTGTTGGTTTAAGTCCAAGATGTATTCATGTTATGTATGTTCTTTAGAATGTTTCTTACCATAAGGAAGAAAATGGGTTTAAAATAACCAATGGAAGAAAATGAGTTTTAAATAACCTTTCTTAAATTGTTGCATGTGTGCGTATAAATGAAAGTTTTCCTTTTACAGTGTTAAAATTCAGTCTTATATTGATGTAATTTAGAACTGTTATGCATTAAAGTACCATACTGGGCTTCTAAGTTTTATATTACATTGAGAAATGAGAAGCAAGAAATATATGTTATTTTAATAAATATTTGTATTTTATGTAGGCTTTTTACGTTGTTCTTTTTGTTATTTTCTCTCTTAGGCTGAAAACCTTCTCCTTGATGCTGATATGAATATTAAAATTGCTGACTTTGGTTTTAGTAATGAATTTACAGTTGGGAACAAATTGGACACATTTTGTGGAAGCCCACCTTATGCTGCTCCTGAGCTATTCCAAGGAAAGAAGTACGATGGGCCTGAAGTGGATGTATGGAGTCTGGGTGTCATTCTCTATACATTGGTCAGTGGTTCCTTGCCTTTTGATGGCCAGAATTTAAAGGTATCACCTAAATTTGACATTACCATTTTTATCCCCAAATACAATCATTTCAAAAACCTGTTATAAGTGCTTTCTTTTATTTTTTAAGGAACTGCGGGAGCGAGTCTTACGAGGGAAGTACCGTATTCCCTTCTATATGTCCACAGACTGTGAAAATCTTCTGAAAAAATTATTAGTACTGAATCCAATAAAGAGAGGCAGCTTGGAAGTAAGTACACTTTTGTACTCCAAATTTAAAGCTTAATAATTAAAATATTCCAGGAATGGAAAAACATTTAACCTCCTATATTTTCTTAGGAAAATTGCCAAATTGTCTAATTTGTCTTTTGTTTGGAGGTAGAGAAAATGACATGGTTTTTTCACTATTCAAAAGTTGACACAGTAGGTTTCTATAAAAATGATTATTTCTTCTTTGTCCTGCAGTGAAGTATTAAATTAAAACAATATGAAAATAGGGATGAAATTGACTTTTAGTTGGAGAAGGAGGAAAACCTAGCCTCTGTCAGAAATTGTTTTGCCCCAAACAGAAGGTTTGTTTTTAGTATTCAATACATATTTCAAAGATAAAAGAAGAAAGTCAAAATTCTGATTTAGTGAATACTTAACATAAGCTATATCTGATATTTCAAATTTAATAGAAACCTCTCAACTTTAGTACAGAAAGTTTACAAATACTTAAGTAGAACATATTGGAAATAGGTATTTTATTTCTTAACACACTCTTGTGTTGTCTACATACATTCCATATGTGAAGTTGTTTATAATAATAGACACAGCCGGGCTCGGTGGCTCAGCCTGTAATCCCATGCTTTGGGAGGATGAGGTGAGTGAATTGCCTGAGCCCGCGGGTTCAAGACCCGCCTGGGCAACTTGGCGAGACCTCATCTCTACAATAAATCAAAAAATTAGCCGGGCGTGGTAG